>JAQIWE010005393.1:0-10018 GCA_034698565.1 Campodea plusiochaeta
TCAATGAAGTGGAAACATCAAGTTTGCATATAAGTGTCTTCTAAAGCGAGGCTTCGCTAACGCTCCGCCTCAATAAAACTATCACTGCATTTTTTTGTTTCATTCATATAAATCAAATTAGTGGTTACCATTTGACAGTTAACTAAAATGTGTTAGATTTGTCTGTATCACCCTGTAGATAAATGTAAAACATACCTGTATGCTTCCATATAAATTTCAAGGGTGCCATTCTGAAGATAATCGTTAATATTAGTAGGATCAAACAGTTTATACTCAAAACACTTTCCATTTTCAAAATAAAGTTCATTCACAAACAACTTTTCTGTGGCATTATTTCCTTCTTTTAGAATTCCTACTGTGACAAAAAATACTTCTCTACCTTCGTCTAGACTTTTCAAACACACGCTTATATGAGCATCACCCTCTCCTAGGATCGTAAACTTTTTTGCATACACATGAAGATTCAACTGAATAATTTTGCTAATTTCAAATTCAGGTCCTTTTATTGAATTCGACTTTTCCATTTCCTGCTCTATGTCAGGGATAGTCCATTTTATCATATAGGTCTCCAAAATTTCTTCACAAGGAATTCCAGGAGTAGGTGGATTTCCAAGCACATTAGGAAATAAGCTTAATGCCGTAAGCAACAGTGCTGAAAAAATCTGAAAAGAGTTTCATTGTTATCTCATATTATGCTAAAATATAATAACATTCGTGAGAGTATGAAAATATTAATATGGAATTTTAAATTTTAGGTTATTTTAAATCCAATACAGTAAATTAACATTATATTGAAGTATTGCGAGTAAATTACATTATTACAATTTAATACAAATGAACTTTTTTGGCAAATCTCGCAAAATTAATTTAAATATCAAAGGTTATTATATTATACTGAATATTAGAGGATCATAGGATTCAACAGTCGGGTGGTTTGGTATACCTTTGATCCCACAAACGGGGGACTGCCTTCACCTATAACATCATATCATTACTTCATTCATTGAACTCGCTATTATTGTAAACAAACTACAAAGGTCGTATTTAGAGGTGAGTGACAGGAGTTTTGATCACTGACCCTAGCCCACAATAGATGGAAATCAAAAAATGACTGCAATACACGTATAATTATAAGAAAAAGCTGCAATTTTTTCATCCAATCAAAATTATGTGAAATTATATATTCTAAACTTTATTATCTCGTATATAGATAAAAATCATAAAATCTCAGCAGGCATAATTATAGGATATATCCTACAAGTAAGGATTTTTGAATTCGATTTCTGATTAAAGTTCTTATTTTTAGAGATTGCCAGTTTATTGTTATTAATTCGTTAATCAGTTAAACCTGTATTTTTCCAGCGGGAAGCCATCTTTTCCAACACACAAATCCCGCTTTCCCTAGAGACCGATAAGCTGTGTTGGAAAAGATGGCTTCCCGCAGGAAAAAAATAGCCCTTTAATAGAGCATGATGAGCAGGGAATTAATATTAGAAATCAAATCACATTATCATTAAACTCCAGGTGGAGTGGTAGACATCAGCACCATTATACTATAACTTGTGTAGAAATGAATTGATTACAATAATTTTATTATCCACAGAATAGAGAGTTATAATATATTCTTTGTTGTTGACCTTACCTGAGCATAATATGAACGAAGATCTTTTCTATTCAAAAAATGAAAGTAAATATTAATGACAGCACCTCGAGAACTTTCAACTCTTAATTTCCCATGATAAAGAACTTCATTTCTTTTATTATCTGGTCCACAAACAGTGAAGAATGATTCTGAGAAACTTCCATCATTCCTCGATTTATCGGATCTCTTCATATTCTTTGAATCCATAATACTTCTCTATCAGTGCTGTACTGGAAGCAAAGAAACAGTTTTGGTGACGTTTGTTTTGTTTCAAATTGTGAAGTGTGAAGGTTGTTTTGTATCATTTGTAATATTGTGACAAAGAACCGAAAGATAGTAATAAATAGTACATTTTCGAAAGCACTTAAAGTATAACAAGCTCGCAGAACTAATATTATTAAATTTTGTCTCCTCATTGGAGAGTTTGAACCACCATACAGCGCAACTGCTAGTGTTCCCTATTAAGCGAAACGAAAGAAGAGGAATTTAGTGATTTTTATGATAAAACGTAATATTCTAAACTATAACATTTTCTTTCAAAAATTCCATATAGACCTACAGAAAATAAATGATTAAATTTAAATATATTTTACTTGGGATAAAAAACATGAAAAGGCGAGTTCTCGTAATGATTTTCTATGTAATATACTGTATAATACCATTATGACCGCCCAGAACGCAAACAACGGCAAATAACATAGCTGTATAACTGTCACTTTAGTTAGTTATTAAAATGTATTGAACTTTTTCACCGACATCAATGCTGTATTGCTTACTGGTATGCCTGCTTTATATATAAGATATAGAAATATGTTTCTTTTCAACTATTCGATTCATCACTAAATCGCTATTATATTTCTAAATAACTATTACTTCTAAATCTCTGTTATTTCTAGTCTAAAATACAGCAGATAAAATTATGATTTATTACATTTACAGCATCTTTTCTCTTTTCCCGCAACTATTATTTTATAAGCAAGTATTTGATGGTGGGCCTCTACCTCGGTATCGGTAATGTATCCGGTTCTGCGCGAGGATAACTTACTAAGTAAAGTTACATTTATTAAAAACAGACAAAAAGGTAATAAGGTATACACTGGTGATATTATTTGTTACCTTTTAACTGACGTGCTGTTCTATTTGTTCATTATTTCTGAATCACAAAGCACATCCGACTTGAACACACACACTGTAGCAACTGGAAGAATGAGTCTGAAGGAGGAGACAGCAGCAGCATTGCCACACATTATAAAAAAGTTTTATGATCTCAAAGCGAATCCCTGCTGAGTACATGTTTGCGTGGGTGTCTCATTCGGCTAAAATCAATCTAGACAAAGCATAGACTCTATTTATTTCAGGATTACTTTTTTTTTTCTTCAAAGTCATATTCATGGAAATATTTTTATATCTGCGATGTAACGATGTATATTGTGATATTGAAAGTCAATGTAAGTGTAGGTGAGACTTATTGAAGAATGACGATAATGTCATCACGATTTGTTAAATAAATTAAATAAATAAAATGATCCCAGACATTTATTAATGACATGATAATGTAAAGTAAACAATTACAGCGTAATTAACACTTTGACATACAGGTCTGCTCTTATTTTGTATATAAGTTAATAAATGACCATTCGCATTTTGTTGGTCCGGAATTACTTATTCGATGGAATTAATATTCTTAGAATATTTTGAAAGATGCTGGTTCTGATTTCTCTTCCTTCCAATATTATTTTTGTAAATGAATTCTTTTATTTTTTATAACTTTACATGATAGAGAAGTGTTGTGTGGAGTGTTATTGACAGTTATTAAAGTCTTTGACAATTTAGCGAAGTAAACACCGTCAAAAGTCAAAAGAAGTGCCATTATTCCTTTTCATCAGATTCATTAGTTTAGTACAAAATAAATGAGACCTCAGACGTCTTATGTGTCTGATGTGATTATATACACGATGAACAAAACTTATTTGGAGAGTGAAATGTTGACCAGGAAGAGAAGACCGATCATTACATACTGAAGTAAAAAAATGTAAATATATTTTAACGAAAATAAAAACATAAAATAAGAAACAAAATTTAGATTACAATCAATTTTTTAATAGTTGGATAGTAATTTACATGATTTTTTGTCAAGTTTTTACTTTTCTCATGTAAAGAACGAAAATGTGGCAACCATTTATTTCATTTTGTACAGCTATAAAATAATAAAGATCTGTTTCTTCTATTTCTATCATTTATTTGTTCCATTTATATCCATATATCATATAATATGTGAATATTATTTTCACTCCGCGTCAAGCAGTCAGGATATATCATCCTATTGCATCTCATAATAATAATAATAATAATTGTAACCTCAAACTGTACCAATAAACGAGAAATACCAAGGAGACCAGCATATATCATTGTACAAAATTGCCATTTCATCCAAAGAACAGTGGTCCGTTCCTATATTCTTTAATTTTATTATTCCTTCTCATCATTTCCCCGTGAATGTGCACACAGCTAAGAAAAATATTCATCATGCGCAACTGGTGTGGAAGAGATCAGAGAGAAAAGATGAGCTGCAACCAAAGTATATAGAATATAATATAGGAGAGGCTGCAACCAATGAACCAATCCGAGAAGAAGAGGAGGGAAGAACTTTCTGACGTTTTCGTAATGAGCGACGATTATGTTCCAATTTATATAAATTCACCAAAACTGTGAAAAAGTGTTTATATAAGGATGTGGTAGTATCCACAATAGTTGGTATCGGTCGTCCAATCAATCCACTTTTAAATAACAAAGAAACATCACCTAATAATGTCCACTTTCCTTTTTTTTTATTTTCCTGGTGTCACTACGACAATAACAAGGAAGCTAAAAAAAAAAAAAAAAAAAAAATTGAAATTCGGTTTGGTTTATTAGAAGCATTGGGTGTAAACAATGATGCACCCATTTTTAACCTATATCCTTAAAGATGACGTCCTGTCTCAAAATTTTCGTGTATATAAAATAAGGGGGGATCGGGCATGCGCGCATAGAGCTGTCGGTGATTTGGCCACCATTGTGATGAACGACTCTAAACCATTGTCAGCATAGGGAATTCGAAGCAAAATAAATATTTTCTCGTGTTTAGAAGTGATTAAACTGCTCATATGGATATATTGTTATTATACTGTTATAATCTTTCGAAAAATGTCACAAAATTCAATTTTTATTTCTGGATAATTTTTGTTAAATTTTAATATATTACAAGATTTTAGGTAACTGAACAATTGAATTTACTTTGAAAATTCACTATTTAAACATAGGATACAAAAAGTCACATTTTTATTTCAATTCCAGATTGAAATCAGTCTTTTACCACGTACGCCGCCGACACGCAGTTGTACCTACCAGATCAGTGACGGCGACGAAATTATTTTCACTTCCGGTTCCGCTAGCACTATCTTTCTTTTCTATCTAGACTTTCACACGACAGGATCTTCTGTGGTTTTTACATTCCGTACTATAACAGTTTTTATCTGAAACATCATGGCATTATATGACCTAGATGGTACAGACTGTCTGGTTAGTATATCATATTTTAGAGAAACATTTGAAAATTTTCTAAATCTGTGCTAACCATGCAACCACCATAAGAAAGTCTGTGGACTGGCGAAGCCTGTCTACAGCCTCTTTGGCAATGCTTTGTTTTAAAACGAAATAAAAGTTCAACCTTTAATAGTTAATAGAACAGAACTAGGCCTATGTTAAATGTTTTTCCTACTGTATTTTTTTTTAATTTGAAACTAGTAAACTGCTAGTCTGAGGTTTGCAACTCCTGTAAAGGCCTGCTAGAAACTGATGTCTTAATTTCCACCATTGATAGGCCTAGGTCAGCGAAAATGTGTAGCCTAGATTATGAAATCACAATAAACTTAAAAAACTAGACCTATGTTATTAGATACTTACTGTAGATTATAACATGCAAATTTTTTTGGAGATCTGGTTTGGTAATAATATAAGGGCTAAAAGGGCAGGATGATTACTGACAAAATTAATGTATTCTAAACTGATGTAACATTTTGCAATAGGCTAACCTATCTGAACCTCATCAAACTGGATCCAAAATAATGTTGCAGGCTATGTATTGTAGGCCTATTTATATAAATAGTCCTATTCTCCCAAAAATGTTAGATTTTTCTTTTGACAAAAAGTTAATAGGCTATGGAAATTTTGTTTTTTTAGCCCAACTACAGAATTATAATAAGAATAATAGACCTAAAATTGAAAAAAAAAGAAACATCAAATACAATTTTTTAGTCATTACTTTTACTTAGCATTTGAAAGTAATATATGGTTTCAAATGCAGTTATTTTATCAAGCTTTAAAAAAATTTTATTGTCACGATTCAATGCTTGGAATTTCCTGGGGTCATGCTGCTTGGAATTGCCTGGGTTTTTGCAATGAATAGACTGTCAGAAGAATCTATATTGTCTTGCTAGTCTGCTAGTCATTGCTCCTTACCACTTTGGCTTGACTGCAAAAGGCTTTGCAATGGATTACAAAATTTCAGGCAATTCATTATCACTACCCTGAATAAAATTTCAGGTTGTACTCTTATTCCTTTCCTGTTATTTGATGAGCAGTCAAATTGACTCTCTAGAGTTTCAGACAATACAAAACTATGTAAAACACTTCAAAATTTCTACAGTCCTTTTTCATTCAGCTTAATCCGTTTGTGAACTAATAGTCTAGCCTAACAGATGACTAAAATTGCAGAGGTTGTTGAATTAGTGGGCATGCCTTTAGCCTTTATAAGCATAGTCCAATATACTGATTTTGTCAGTAATTTGTGAGTTTGCTGTTTGCATCATCATATCCAAGTAGCCTAGATTTAATTTCATAAAGTGATGTAAATAAAATTTGTTAAAATTTTGGAAATCTCTTTTCCAGACTATGGGTTCCGAAAGATATTTTGAATCGAAGAAACACTTGACCTGCTTCTTAAATCTGGATCCAGTATATCCTAGTAAATGGGTTCTTGAAGAAGCCAGGAGAGAACGACATATTGCTTTTCTTCAACGTGGTAAGTACCGTATATTGTAAAGTTTATTGTCTTTTAGCATAGGTTTCTAATGTAAATGCCAACAATTTAGCTTCACCCATAGGTCTAACGTCTAACTGTCGACTTGTAAATATTCATAGTTAGGCCTAGTAGGTTCCGTGAAAAAACAGCACTACGAAAAATCAACATTGAACTTTGGGTATTTGATTGACAATATCACAGCATTACAGATGCTAAAAATCATGTTATTTTCTTTGTCATCGATTTTCATTGTGTTTTAGAAGTAAATAGAATAAATTAATTTAATTTGCAGTGAAACATGCCTCTCAACATTTTTTTAATTAATTGAACAATTTTGATAGCAAACCTTATATTTTTTTTCTCTTGATTGATATATTTCAAACAGCATGTTATTAGCTACTGGTTTACAATTATGTCCATTTTGTTGCTTAAATGTGTAGTTTTTTTCAGCGGGAGGCAGCGTTTTCAACACAAAGTACCGTTGTACTTTCTTTATCCTCTATTGTACTCTTATCTCACAAGAGACCTAAAGCTGTGTTGGAAAAGGGGACGTCATGCTGGAAAAATGGGCCTTTAAGTAGGCCTATGCCTGAAAATTTTAATATGGTTGGATGATTTGCTTACAATTATAGCCTATAAAGCTAAATTCATTGTGTCAGTCTTCAACTGCACTTTTACATAATATTATAACTCATAGGCCTACAAGTTACAAAATTTGATTAACTAATTTTATATAATTGTTTTTAACGTGGCATGTATGTAAATCTTTAAAATGTGATAAATTAATAGGCTAGTTAACTTAGGCAATATTAAAAAATTAAGCACACACTATACAGTAGGTCTATATAATATTAATTTTTAAACATTTTAATAGGCCTACTGTCCAATAGGCCAGTATTAAAAGACATATTTTAAAATGTTGTCATAAAAACTACCTTAATTTTGAGCTCTTTTTTTTGTATTCTGTTTTTTCTCACACTAATTTTTTTTTTTTTTTGCAGCACTGCTTTGTCATGAGTTCATTTTTTAAATTTGTTTTCATGGTAGGCTACCATTTTGAACAGTTTGGAGTAATTTTTTTTGTCTTTGCAAATAAATTCCTAATAGAAAAAGTCAATATTATTTTTAACTTAAACGCTGTTTTTATAATATGCTGGTGAAATAGGCTGTAGGTCTATTGTAAAGCAGAAAATCATGATACTTGTTTTTAGTTTCTTCTTGAACAAACTTATACGGTAGGCTAACTTGACAGATTATGTGCACACTATTTCATCAAAAAGATGATAATATCTGAGGTAAAAACATAAAAAAGAGCGAAGTGAAGCTAACCATAGTCAAGTTGAAGTAATTCACTGCAAATAACACAGCTTAACAAGAATACTATTAGTCGGTAATCTCATTCCTTCGAAGGGAGGGATACACCTTTCAATGTTAATCTTTGTCTGTGGGGTCTGTAGTGAATGTAATTTTTTCCCACTGGTCTATTCTTCTAAAACAGCTAATTTATTATTATTTAGACAGTGGTACTTTTAAGTTATTTGCGATGGCAACGGCCTGTAGAGCCCTGTATGTTGTAGAATATCTCCTTGTTTACATTCTGAATGGGTGAGCTGATTGGTTAAAAATGATGAGCACATTGTGAATGCGTGCGCTCGTTGGTTAAAGACGTTCAACAGTAATCAACACACTGTGAACAAATAGTTCCAAATACCCCGAGAAGCCCCTTATTGGTTCCTTGAGAGATCAAATGCAATAGAGAACAAAGAAAGTAAAACGGTACATTGTGTTGGAAAATGCTACCACCTGCTAAAAAAAACTACAGGTTAAAAGATACAATTTTACTGTTCCTTGCATTTTTTTCTTTGTCTTCTATCAACAACATCTAATACCCCTATCATAATTAGGAAAGCTCCATTGTACCAGCAGAGAAAGTTAATACCATAATATGTTCACAAATTTTGTCATATTTACTAGTTAGCAAATCTGTCAATGTATTAAGCTGTTCCTAATGCTCTGTAATCTGTTCTGCTAATATCTTTGTTCTGTTATCAAAAGGTATCATTGCTTAGACATAGGCCTACATTGTTTCAAACTATAATATTAAAATAGAATACTGACTAAAACAATGTAATGATAACATAAGGTACTTTTATTGTATTTCCTACATCTTAGAAAGCGTATTAGTTATCACAAATGTTTCTTACAAATGGAAAGTAGAGGACTATGTACTCTTCACTTATAAATGTATATTTTTTATTTTTCAGAGAGAGCACAGAATTTAGCAGCCTCTTCTTCTCGTCAGACCAGGTCCCAATCAGTCTCTGACTCTCCTCCTGTCAAGACCAAACCCCGCTTTGTTGTTGGAGACTGGATCAGAAAGACTTTTGTTCGTAAGGCTCAGGGCAACTTGGATGTCATTGAACAAAAAGAGGACTACAAGGTTTGTAAATGTAATTTATTTGGTTTAAATTTGTTCTCTTTTACAGGCTATTATCAGTTAAATTGAAATAACTCATTATGTAAATGTGTAGAATTCTTTCATTAAAGCATTTAAAGTCCCACTTTTTCAGTGGGATTCATCATTTTCCACACAGCTTATCGATGCCCTGAGATATCGAGTACAATAGAAAGCAAACCAAGTGAAACAGTAATTGTATGTTGGAAAATAGTGCACCCAGCTGAAAAAAAAATGCAGGTTTTTACACTAAAAAAAGAAGTTGTCAAATACTTATTAAAATGCAATAGTTTGATGATTCTACTTAGAATTTCCTGAATCATGTATTGACAGTATAGTGATTCAATCTGAGAGTTTGGTTTCTTGTAAAGTTTTATATACTGTACCACTTTTTCATTCCCTGCTGTTTTCCATCTGAATTCAGTATCCAAAGGAATGAAAACTTGTCAAAGAAACTGAAAAGTGCATATCCTTGAGAACCAGGGGGGTTTCACAATGCACGGTGCATCATTTGGCATTTAGGGGGGGGAGACTATATAAAACCGTTTTTCAAATTTTATTTTTTGACTAACACAAAAAGTGGAAAAGATAATTTTTTATGAAAATCAAGTAAATAGGGCCTAAACATTGAAAGTTTGTCATAAAAATGTCTCTCTCCCCCCCCATCCAAATCTAAAAAAATTAAAAATTCTGATAAAAAAAATTCACCCCCCCCCCCCTTTTTTTCCAACACATACACACACTAGCAAACTTGACTGGAAGTTCCAATGTGTGGTGCCCACAATCAGAAGTAATATTGAGGGGAGGTGGTCTCTCTTATATGTTGAAATCCCTAGCTATCAGGCAGATATAGGCTATCAGC
>JAQIWE010005394.1:0-10017 GCA_034698565.1 Campodea plusiochaeta
TACAAGACCCAAGACCAATACCTGACATAAAAAGTCTTGTATCCCAAGACCAAGACTATGAACTCCAAAACCAAGACTCTTGGGTTAGTCTTGGGTGTATTACAAATATGAAGAAATAAATCTTATTTTTGGGAATATCAGGATGTAAAAGTTACATGTAAGGTGATATATATGGCGAAGGAGAATTAATACAGGAAAGACTTATTTTATTTAAGTTTTATGGTATCGTATCTCACGACCAAGATCAAGACTTTAACCCAAGACCAAGACTCTTGTACAAGACTTTTGAGTCTTGGGAATAAAAAAATATTATAAATAAAGAAATAATAGTTTTAGGATTATTAGGTTGTATAATATTGATTCATTTCAAACACAGGAAGTATAATGCTAATCAAAATATTGTAACAATGCATTAAAAATTTCGGGGAATTTCCTAGACTCAAGACTCTTGTGCAAAACCTAGACGAAGACTGGCACACCCAAGATCAAGACTAGGGCAAGTCTTGGTCTTGGAAACAAGACAAGACTCCTGACAAAAAAGTATTGGGACCCAAGACCAAGAGTTGGTCAGTCTTGTTCAGTTGTTCTTGGTTTAATGGTTTTGGAAACACTAACTGGAAAATACTAATAATTATTATGAAACGATGAAATAAATTGCATGCCCCCATAATAACTAGATAACAGTATTAATTCATCTATTACCTAAAGTAGTTTTTAAATCTAATAGTCTTACTTACGTCGTTAGTACATGTTTGTAGATAATCATTCCATCAAATCGACTTTATCTATATTCTATTATACGCACAATGTATTCTATGATTTTCATTTATGCCACTTTTGCCACTCGAAAGTGTACTCAGCAGCTGCAAAATATTATATCGACTATTACTGTGCACAAGTTGTAACTTGCTCACTAAAACCTGGAGAGTAACCAATTCTACGCCTAAATTGAAAGTATGTTTTTCTATTATTTACAACAATATAACAAAAATATTATAATTCAGGTACTAATTTTAAGATAAAATTACATTGTAATACATGTAAGTGGAAAGGAATGACAATAAAAATATAAATAATACATTTAATAACAAACCTTCTGCTTGTGATTACGATGCTATTACTTTACGTACGAACGCAGAGCCATCTACCGAGTAATTCGGTAAATTGTAGAGCTGTGAATCTGAGAAATTTACTTCATTTGTTCGTGAAATCAAATATAAAAAATATTTAGGCAGTTGTATTTTCTGTTAATTGTTAGTTAGTATATTTTTCGATTAATCCAACATATTCAGTTTCAGAACAAGATTTTCATAGTTTTGAAGTTGTATATTTTTTCAGAGTATGTGCACCAAAAACAAAATTCGTTACAAATATCAAAATAATAAATAAGTTTTAACACATATATATAATTTTTTATTATATCACCTCTCTTGTAAGTAAATAATTTCAATCCAAAATTATTAGAAATCGAAAATAAGATTTGATTTCTGTGCTGACAGTTACATTTATTTTGCATAGCTATAATGAAACTTATTATAACTTTTCATAATTCTAACTTTTCTTTCCTCAGTGTATGGTCGTACTGTTGAGCATGACGTCACTAAGGATACTGGTGGAGATTTCCGTCGACTTCTGGTTCTTATGGTCGCTGTAAGTATTATATTCTTAATATCTCCCTTATACCACAGTTCATTATAACCACCGTATTTTGTTGTATTATTTATACCACAGATTCATTTTATGGTTACCTCATGCTCACATTTTTTTTTATTATTATTTCTTCACAACCTTATGTAGATTACGTAAATATTTTAGATTTTGCTAACCCGAGATGCTGTAATATTTCAACATACATAATTATTTTCAAAACAATGGAATTAATGTTTAAATTTGCATAAGGAAAATAATATCCAAAAATTACTCAATAAGTAAATGAATTACAGTTGAAATTCGAATTGTGAATTAGCTAGTTTTTATAAATAATATAAAAAATAGAGAAGAATAAAATCCTCTAAAAATGATCCTTCATTAAATTATTTTACATGGAAAATAAAAACTTATTGCAATTTCTTTCTTTGCATTGCTTTTCAGCTCAAAATTTAATGGCTCTTTCGCACTTGTATTTAAAAGGTTCCATGATTGACAAAAATAAGGAAATGTTCAGTTTGAAATTCCTCTAACATTTATTCACTTTCACTGTTTGAAATTATGGTTTTCTACCATACAATGTATTTGTCAATCTGATATTTTCGAGAAGAAGAATAACTGATAATTGTTTTAGTCTATACTAGTATGGATTTGCTGTTTAGTTCGTCAATCCAATGCCTTTTTAAATTTCTGTCATTGAATTTTTTTTTCAGTATAGTTGTCAAAGATGTAAAAAATTGCATTAAAATAAAACAATATTAGATTATTATAAATTCAGTACCGTAAGAATTTTCTCTCTTTTCTAAATGTAGAATTGTAGCTCAAAGATCTCTGAAGGAACATATTGATTAAGTTACTGTGTAAATGAAGTAATTAAAGATCAATATTTTTTCTGGTAATATTTCAACGTTTATATGTATCAGACGTTTGAAATGACTGTTACATAAACGCAGAAATATTAAAGGAACAAAATATTACTGCATTCTCACAGTAACTTAATCAATATCTCTTTCTGAAATTAAAATAATAAATTGAAACGCAATCATGGAACCTTCCACAATTTCTTATAATTTCCTCACATTTTCAACACACTCTCATAGGGAGTTCGAGATGAACGAACACAAAGTCCAATCACAGCGAAGGAAATGGCTGAGCAGTTATATGCTGCTGGTAAGGCACTGTATTGATATTGGAGGTTGTCTAGTTTAGTTCCCATCCATATGCTTTGTGTATTATTACCATTATAACAGCATGTGTTTGAGTTTTCATTGAGGTAACAGTGGAAGAGTAATTTGCAGGAGGAAAATTGATTCAAAACAGCATTAACGGAGTAAATATTCTGTCAGACACTTAATCTCGAAATCTCATTATGTAATTTTTGTAATTTAAAAACAAAGTTTAATATTTGCTCTTTTCATATGCTGTACGAAATAAATGTACGAATCACATAATTTTTATTTTACTTCTTACGAAGATATTGTTCCAATAATGTTAATCATAATATATTATCCCTCTTCCTTTTTTTTTTACTTATCGGTTACTTTCGTGTTAATGAACATTTACAAACTTGAAAGCAAGAAAAAGATCCACGTACTACATACAATATGAAAATATAAATGCCTGAGATTCATATCATATTTTTGTTATTATGTAGTAAACGCAAAATGCAGGAAGCCCGTATGTAAATTTATTCGTAATGAGATCCACTAATCACCTGAAATTGAATAGCTCGAAGAGTAGGCTATATCTATATAACATTAAACTTACCATGTTTCTAAATCTTTAGCAGTTCGAATATCCACCGCAGCTGTATTTAATTTTGTATTTATATTTGTATAAGTATCAGGCATATGAAGTATTTCATGCAGCCTAAAATTAATTAATAAAGTTCAGTTCAGCTCAATCACACCACTCTTGAGATGTCTTAATGAGGATGTTGACACTAAATCTTCGTCAAGAGAGTTCCATACTGGGACGGTACGAACACAAAAACTGTTTAATGTACTAGATAAGTTGACTCGTGGTTTAAATAGTTTCTTTGAATGACCACGGGTCACTGATGCATCAAAACAGGACTGATGCTAGTTATTAAAGGTAATTTCATCAACAATTTTGCATTAAAACTTTTTTCTTCTTTCATTCTATTTAAATATTAGTTCAATCGAATTTATTCTCTTCGACAAACTGAAATACCAAATTACTTTTTTCGAATACGAATTGTAATTGTTATTTGCCCGTACTCTCTAAATAATAAAAATATATAATCCTAATGTTTGAATTCAGTCATTTACTCATTGCAGTAATAGACTTTGATTTTTAAGATGATTTGTGTAGAACAAAAAAATTTACAAAACTTTCCTTGTAAGGTGAAGACGTCTGCTCCTGCTCTGAGAAAACGTGTCGTTTATTATAATATGAATAAAATAAAATACGCATAAATTTTGTTTTATTTTGATGTAACACATTTTTCTAACTGATTTGAAAGTAAACACAACGATGATTGAAGAATAACCGAATAACATTAATTTATTCATGCTGGTACTTTAAATTATATATATATATATATATATATTTCTTTCAAGGCTACACTCTTTTGTTCATATATAAATATTTCTATTGTATATTATATTGTATTGAAAAAAAACATATTCATTTCTGGACAATGGGCATAATAATATACAATGTACAGCAATATTAAATGTATTGAGATTCCAACTATATACCAAAATCTTCATATTCGTCAATTCGCTATAATGTTTAGTCATTCTACGAACTCGCTCTTTATGCGAATAGCAGTTTATAGACTGAACAACACTAATGTAAGGTAAGTTTCGAAACCTTGACTAATTTACATGTCTAAATATTGAAATATTTCGAAATCCTTTCATAACGATAATTTCGCGAGTACAGAGTGTAGTAGATGAAAACACAAAGTTTGCAGCCTTCTCGTAGCGAACCTGGTTGCCAATAAATTATAATATATACAGAGAAGGCTGTAAATTTTCGTTTTCATTGAAATCCTTTGGCCTTTGCAGAATAATTATTGTATTATATATTAAATGAAAAGTAATTGAATATAACACCACACATATTTCATATCTATTCTGCTCGGTACATTCTATACTGTATTTTAAATCATAAGATCTCTAACCGTTTAACCCATCAAGGGTGTTTCTAACAACCACCAATTGATGATCCCTTGTTAGTTTGCTTAAATTCTTTGACTTTCTTGCGATTTTTATAGAAAATAGAGAAATTGACCCACCCAAACAGGTGTGCAACAATGGGTTTACTGTCAAAACAATTTGAAGAGTTAATCGATTTGGGTTCTTAAGCTTTAAAAAACACTATATAGCTTACTTTCTTGATATTTGAATACTAATAAAAAATTTTGTAACATTTTCACGAACTCTTATTAAAAAGACGATTCCTGTTTCTGAAGTATAAGATTTTTTACGTAGCATCTCTGATAATATGTTATTTTCCAGCAGATATGGTTGCTTTAGACCTTGAGAAGTAGTTTGACAAGTTCATCGAAGTTTAATAATTGTATAACAGAGCAATTATTAAATATTTGCACTTCTGAAATATCATACACAGAAATCGAACGTAGAAGAAGAAAAATGTTGAAATATTTTAGTATTGTCGTAATCATGGTAATAGCAGTTTGTGTGGTGAAAATTACAAGTTCTGGTAATCCATGTCAAGATTTAGGAAGTCCAATAAAGAATTTTAACACCAGTAAGGTAAGCACAATAAAATAGAAATCAATAACTAATATATAAAGAAGTTGGAGCCACGTCTATATGCGTAAATTGCAAGGAAAGTTTATTAAGGCCTTCTCCCAGAATGAAAATTGAGTTTCAACATAGGAAATCCCATGTTAAATCCAATACTATTTTAATGCTACTTTTTAAGCAATTATATAGTGTTTGATATCATTGGATTCAGGAAGAAGTTTTTTATTCTTATATCTTTCCAAATTTTTAATTAGGATTGAAATAAATTATTTAGTAGGTGGTTTACGTCAAAAAATGTGATGACTAACTTATTTTAATTATGTTTAATCATTGGCATGATACATTAATGACATATTGAAAAGATAGAAGAATGTTGTTTTACATGTATAATACAAAATAATATTTGTTTTTAAGCTCCTATCAATTCTTAAATTATAATTAGCATTAAACAAACTGAACTTTTTGTCCCTACAGGCAGCCATTTTGTTTATTAATCGGATCATTTTTCACAAATATATTTGAATGTTATTATAACGAATGTAATCCAAAATAAAAAATAACGATTTGCGACCTTGCCTGGTGAGTAATACAAATTTCAAATTTCGGCCTCTCAGAATTTTATTTTTAAGCAACATATAGCCTACCATCTTCTGGGGTGTACTAATAACAAAATAGATTCATCATACAGTATAACAGATATTATTTTGTTTTTAGATTATTTTTCAAGGACAAAAATGCTATACATAACAAAAAATAAAAAATGAATTTGATAATGTATTTTCCAATTTTATTGCTCTCCTTTCCGTTATTTTCGTCTATTCCACAGTTCCACTTTGAATATGCTCTAATGACAATATATTTATTAATCAGGTTTTTAAATATTGTTAGAGCGTTTATTATTTTATTACTACGGCATAATAAAATGTAGCCTTGATTGTATAATAAAATAATTTAAGGTGTAAATTTAAGTACACGGGAAAATTAATTCAGGAAAGTAAAATAAAACTGTACAATAATAATTTCACGAGACTTTCACAGTTTTAATTTTAAATCTATTTATTCATAATGTTCACCAACACGTCATCAAAATTATTTTTCATCATAGAAAGTTAGAAACTAGTAGTTTTGAATAAATAATCTATTAATGAATCTAATTAACATCTGAAAAATGCTAAAGATTTTTGAGAAATTAATTTTTGTATTTCGCTAAATCTCTATCTTATAACATACTGGGGGATAGATTTCCCCCAGCATGTTATAAGATAGGAATTTAGCGTTTTATAAAAAATAATTTCTCGAAACCTACTACACCAAATCGTTCAGAAGTTATTTAGACTCATTAAAACATCATTTATTCAAAATTACAAGTTACTGTAATCAAAAATAAAAAAGTGCGCTGTCGATTACCCTTTCTGCAAGTGAACACTATCAATAGGAGTTGAAGTAATCCTATTATCCAACAAATAAAGGGAATTATAAACAGATATTTCAGGTAAAACAAATTGAGTTGAGGAAGGTTCCGGAAAAACAAGCAGAGGGTGCAGCTGATAGCGAAAGGGTGAAAAACTTAAAATACCTTGTTGTAATAAATTTATCTATGTGTAGGAACACAATTAAATAAGTTTTAAATATTTGTGTATTCTATTAATATCAGAATTTTTACAATTGTAATATTTATAGATTTCAATTTTATTACAGACGAAGAGTTATATACAGTCATTTGAAATAAAGACATAATATAGGAAATAAAATAAGATTTTGCAAATAAATTCTGGACTTCTGTTACTATTTTTAGTATTTTTTTTGGCCCTACTAGAAATATGTAAATTAATTAAGATTAACCAATAAAATAGTTTCAAATTTTTAAGCAAACCCTTTTTAGATGCAACCTGCAACGAAGCGCAGAAAGCAATGGCGTGTCTAACAATCGTGCAGGTCGTGCGCGGCGCAACGAGGCTCTCCCTATGCGTGGCCCCTCTCGAAAAATAAAGGAAAGAGATATAGAAAAAGAGAAATTTTTCTGTTACTATTATTAAAGTAGGAGACCCTTGATGAAGATGAAACTAAAAATTACTCAAAAACTTTGTTAAAAAAACTTGAAAAAGTGGGTATAATTATGAGAATAATTTCAAAATTTGCATAAAAATGAGTTTTTTCACCTTCATTGTTCAAAATTTTCTTCGTCGCTCCAAATAATTCATGCTTGAAGTGTATAAACACTGATAAATTGTTCAAGTAGATAGTTCAAATTAAGTAGTTGTGTTCATTGCTCTAATATTATAAAGTAAGTATTTGTTTTGATTAAAGTGGTATTTACAAAACTTATCAAAATATTTAAAAATTTCTATTTATAGTGTAATTGGAATTCATTTGCTTTTACTAATCTTTTACATCAATAGCGAAATTTTCAAATTTCAACTGGTGGCAAAGATTTTATAAGTTTAATTATCATCAGTAATATGTTTCAGATATTTTTGATTACGTTTTTGGTGTCTATCTGTAAACATTGACCTGGCAACCGAAAAATAATCGTTTCACTTTTTAATTAACTGTATATTTAAAGGGTTACCTGCAGATAAATTGACTTTTCTGATATATTAGTTTTCTTTATAGAAATAACTCATATTATTTTTCGTACCGCACAAAAATCACCGGTTGTGGAGATATTCACCTTAGAAAATGCAAGAAAATAAGCTGTAAGGTAGCGGAGTAAGCATGGCCCAAAACAGGACAACTGCTGATATATGAATAAAATGGTTAATTTGTATTACTGTTAAGTCACTTTTGCTACTACGTAATATATATGTGTTCTGATATGTGTCTTTCAGCGGCAGCGAAATTATGCAGGTCGATTTGTGCTACCTTGTGGAAAATCTATCTAGTATATAAACAGAAATATCTCTTGATCTGTTGGGTCAAAAAATGTCAAACTTTTTGCAAAAATTCTTTAATAATCTAAGGTACAAGAAACTCTAAGAAAACCGGAAATTCGTTATCTGCAAGTAAGCCTTATTTAATTAACTAAGGCACCACACAACACGTTGTTACAGTTACATCGTCCATTACTTTCTACATGTCGCATACACTTATTATACAAGTAATATTACTAATAATTATTAATCCAATATTGTTTTATTCTATTAGAAACATTTTTCAACATCTATTACGTATACAGTCGATTCTGTTATATATTACCAAAACAGGTAGCTGATGTTGACGACGTTTCAATAAAAATAATTCTCTTTTTCAGTTCAGAAAAGCTGAAAATACAGAATGAAGTAAAAATGTAATGAAAATAGACTTAACGAAAACTTAAAAAAAAAAAAAAAATAGCCAAAAGTGACCTCAAATAGGAAGTTTTCAAAAACAATAATATTTCAGTCGGCAGACGTGGAATAATGGTGATACTTTCTGACAGTTTATGGTGACGTCATCTGCTTCTTTCCATTCCCTTTGAAATTTACCCTCTAGTATTATGCTATCCATTTCTGACATCTGTTCAAATGTTCTACAGGATACAACAGCAGGGAAATGTTGAAGTAATAAAGTGGTGCCCTATCATGTTACATCAGAAATTGAAGGTTATGTTTAACATATGTATCAGTAAATGAACATCCTGTTGTGTGAAGGTTATAGTTTGGTAAGGATTCAGAAATGGGCTTTGTCGCAAATATTTTGACCCTGTGACCCAAAATATATTTGATTCAGCGAACCAATACCCATAGGCGGAACCAGACCATTTCTAATGGAGGGGCAAAAGTACTTTTAAAGATGGTACCGTCGGATACCGTCCGCGAAGCGCCACCATGGTTGACGAGAGCGTAGAAAATTTTGTGAATTTACGCTAAAAACTCTTTAATTTAATCCATTTTTACTAAAATTTTGCAAAATTTTGGCCTCATTTTTCACTTTTTATTGTTTTATATTCATTTTTTTTTTTAAATTTCTTCAACTTTTTCTTTTTTTTTACACCTAATGGGTGGGCAGCTGCCCATTCTGCCCACCCTGTAGTTTCGCCTACGCCAATAACCAAACAGTAGTGATAAAGTGATCTATAATGATCTGGAGTGTGTTTGGTGATTACTGATTAATAAAGACGTAATCACTCTGCTGCAATGACCCTTGATTTACATTATAATTTCAATAATTTTAATATTGTATTAAGTATTTATATTCTTTCTGAGAGAAATGGATTCAATTGTGCTAATCATTTTTTAGCTTATACGTTTCAAATCCACAATGAAAATACAGAATATTGTGATTGTCAATATATCATCAATCAAGACCCTTAGCTTTTATCAAGACACTTTAAATGTATTTGAAACGTATAAGATAAAAATAATTAGTATTAAGTATTATTTTTAATGGTATGCATAAATGGTAGAATACTACATTAAAGACATTTTGTTGAATTAAATTTCAAGAACAAAACTTCACTTTCCAATATTTTGATCTGACCATTGCAAGTAGCCTAAAGGTCACTCTATATAAGTGAATTATAGGTGACCCGTATCACTAAAACCAATAAAAATCCTTCAGGACGATTCTTAGTTCCAGATTATCAATTGTTAATCTCGCTCCCAGATTAACAATTGTTAATCTCGCTCCCAGATTAACAATTGTTAATCTC
>JAQIWE010005395.1:0-10017 GCA_034698565.1 Campodea plusiochaeta
ATCAGCTGAGAAGAGATGAGGGGGAGAGAGGGGGTGGGAGGATGGGCTCGTGCCGGTCGATAGATTCTTTCCATGTAGTCACATTGGAAGTGGTAGGTACAGGATACGAAAAATGGGGGTGAGGTAGGTTATTTTGTAGGTGTTTATAGGATAGTATTGTCAATTTTCAGATGTGTCGATGGGAAGTCAATATTTAAGAAATAATTTATTAAATTTAATAAAATCACCGAAGTCGTATAGTCCTGTTAACAAAAATGTTAGACAAAAAGTCATTAGTATATTACTGATCGCAGTAATTTAAAATATTTGATTACAATTTTATATTGCCATAACATAAGATCAAAAGTACCAAAATCGCTCTCAAAAACCTGGAACACTGAACAATGAATAAAAAAATATCTCAAATATCCAGGATTGAATCGGGTATTGCAAATGATGTGACTCCTTTCAGAGCATTGGGGTCCTGACAGTGAAGATGGATTGATCTATACATGAAAAGTTATCCTTCAAGAAATATTTGCTCATTTGCACCTTCACCTTAGGATTACATGTTCATAACAACACTTCTTACATGTTTGGAAACTTCAGTAATTCTGCCATTGCTCCGTCAAATATGTGACAGCAATGTAATTCTCTTGAAATATTAACTTTATTTTCAGTAAAGAGGTCAGAAATTACTTTCAAAATATCAGTGTTGACACATTTTATTACCACGTACACCATTTTCAAATGTTGATAATAAAAATGTATCTGTCAATTCTATCTTTGTACCCCAACCCCCGTAAATTTTCTTATAACGCCTCTGTATGGATCTTTCCTCGGTTGATTGCCAAGGACAGGGAATGTTCGCTTGGGGCAATGACGATGCTTTCTAAAATATATAGTCTGCAACCAGACAGTGTGGTCCAGATGCAAGAGGCTGCAAAACTTCACACTACTAAATCAATTCCAGAGATGCTAGCTGCTACTGGTTATACGGGGGAATTTGGAAACTTTCAGTATAACTTTTCATTTTTGGGGCTTTTATACTCCGACCTTTCTTAGTTGAGAGAATGAGAATGCACACTGCAAGAGCAGATTGTCATACTTTTATGCTAAAATGTTGGTTTCACAGTGGTAATTCTGCTATAGTTATTGGAAAATTAAAATCGTTAATTTGCATAAAATATTATTTTGAACTTAATGATACTCATATGCACTCACTAATGCCACTTGTGTATATAAAGGTACACGAATTAGTCATTATGTAGCATATCAATTTTCTCAAGCAATCATTTTCTCAATGGAGAAATTGTAATGGGAAAAAATTACGTCTAACTGAAATAGAACCCAGAACCTCTCACTTCATAGAGAAGACAGTATGGGTCAGATTGTCAATACTATATCATTCTGTACATTTCATGAAAGAGAGATCACCTCAGTTTAAGCAATATGATAAGATACGAATTTCAGTATGTCAAGTTTTTAAAAATAAATAGTAAGAAACGTAACATTTACATTATTATTAATATTATGTTAAATGCACCTGACTCACTTCATTATATTCCCACATCGCCACATGATATTTTCATAACTTTTCCTCTCCCCCTTTGAACATCAATACTCCATAGACCTTTCGTGAACTGAACAACATGATGTTTATATCAACTAATGAAAGTTTTATCCATACAACCGTGAACAATGAGTTATTACACAAAAGACAAAACCATTTATTTGGCTTTGGTAATCATCTAATGAAAATGATGTTTGAAAATTTATGCAAGTTCCTTCAGAACATTATTTTTTGTTTATGGTACATTTGTTTATGACATTACAGAAAAAAACATAGTGAAGTAGTAAAATAAAAGCATCATTATTGGTATAAAACACAAAATTGTGTAAAGTTTCATATTTAACTTATTACCTGAGCATATTTGTGTGAAATAAGGTATCATTTATCATCATAAGAGAATGTTTCATTAAAATTCTCGAAAAATTAAATTAGCTTCATTACAATGTATAATAATGTAAGGTGATCTACTAAAGAAATTTTAGATGATGCTGGCGGAATTTTAAATAATATGCAAACATGCGTTTTATACATCAGTACGTTATTGAGACACATAGTGAATAAGAAAAAGATGGAAACACAAAATATTATAACTTAATCTCCATAAAAAGAAAAGAAACTGTCATCCACAGATTTTACCATAATCAATCACACGCCATTAATTAGACGAGAACATTCTTCATTTTCTCTGCGTGATATATTTCATGAAAATGCTTTAACATGAGTCTTCTGATCCATGGCTTTTGAAAAGAGATTTGTATTCTAGTGACATTTATTGATTTTACTTTTTCGTACTTAAAGTGAACAAAAAGATATTGAATTAATGGTAACCTAGGAAACTGAATAGAAGTGTGACGTGAGATAACCCATGGGATTTCAATGAGAAAAATGTGAAAATAGGGAAACCTGAAAAGGGTTCGGATAAAAAGTTGAAAAGAAGGATTATTAAAGTTATATAATGTCGGATTAAAAAGTATTGATATGAGAGCCATGTTGAATGGAAGGTTGGCAGTGATGTTTCAATTTTAATATTCTTGTACGAAAATTAGAAATTTGTGCTGATTTTATTTTTTAATATTGCTGGTAAATTCATTTCACACTATGAATTTTTATTGTGAACTACCATTTATACAGAATATTATTAACACCACTTTGATTTGCAAAAATATAATAACTATGGTATAATATCTTACACATTTGTAACCCTGTCTGTCAAATTAGGGAATCCCATTGGCTAACTGAAGAAAAATTATGAAAATAAATACTTTCTTTGCTAATGCTTAATTTTTAGGAAGTTAACAATGTATAATAATTTGTTTGTAAAATTTGTAACTTTTGACAATTGTGACAAGCACTAATTTTCTGAATGCAAATTAAACTTTTTCCGGCTTGTTAAGAACAAATATGAAATAAAATCATATTTGAAAATATGTAAGCAGTGGTGAATATATCCTGAAAGTTTAAGAAAACATAAACTTCAATTCGGGTAATATATTTTTTCCGAATATACCAAGCAGAGTCAAAATACCTGAAACATCTCTGACGACATTAAATAACTCATCTGGATGAAATATTAAGCAGAAGGTAGAAAGTGTAATTTAGTCCTTCCAATTTTCCATGTGAGTCAGCAGACTAAATGAGAATGTGAGCAGGAATTAATTAGAAAAAGTGATCTCTCTTCATAAATTATTTTTATACTCATTACATACAGTTGCTTTCGGAAACGTACTTCACAACGTAAAAAGAGCAAGGTAAGAACTTTAATGGGAAATTCACACACAACTTAATGGGTTTAATCTATTCCACGGATCTGATTATAGTCATCATTTCTCTATTTCTGGCCCTTCGAAGAGTGTTTACTGTAGTTCTTGGTCAAGGTCGCAATTATTGCTGAAGGAAACAGCTGGTGCATGCACTTAGAACGTTGGAGAATACGTCAACAATACAAATCAAAGTACGCAGTTATAACATCGAAATTATTTTTTTATATTTTGCTGGTGTAATTTATATTCATTCGTAGTGTTTTGTTGAATACAAATGAAATGTTGCTCTTTGAATCATTGTAAAGTACCTAAAACAATAGTAAAAATAACGAATGTTTGAATTTTTATTAAGCTGCGCGATCTTGAAAATCCCTTTCTCTGTTGTTTACAATTATGAGTTAATTTACTTCTTCCTAATGCTTTATTTTGAAAGGTTTCTAAATGTCATCGTTCAAGATTTTAGTTACTTTTTAAATTTCTCCAACTTAATCGAAGCTACAAAAATACAATCTTCAATAATACATCTGGGGATCACATTTTTCAGATAACCTCATTTTGAATGAGTATCAGGAATGAAATCCATTGGGGCTGAATTTCGAACGGACAAGAAACTTTGGCTGGCCTCGCCATCTCCGCTTAGAATGGGTCTTCATGACATGCAGTAAGCGTTTATCTTACAAGTATAACTCATTATAACATAACTATTATTTGTTATAAATATTATAAGAATCCCAAAAAAGAATAGCTGCGTTGATGGAGATGGAAAGACAAGTTTGTGATAGCACTTTTTAACCAACTTACTAATGAACAGCGATTAATTTCAACTTGACTTTTATCGAATAGAATAAATTATCTTAGAGCACTCGGACAACACCAGACAAAAACAAAAATATTTCTATTCAGCAAAGTCTCATTTCAAAATATCTCTATTCTGCAAACTCCTTAGTCAACCCTGACCTACGACGACCCATAATAGTTAATCCTCCTCCACTTCCTCCGAAAACAAGTACCCAGCAGATGTCATTCACATGCCTTGGGTTTCTATAATTAAATGAAAATATTCTATACCCATGACAATCTTCGTCTAACACCCTTTTCACGTGACCCAATGAGAGAGCGCCCTTAATTCTTATCAACATAATATAAAAAGTGACTCATAACTATTGTCTGTGAGGAAAGAGGGTGTATTGCAGTCAAATTTTGGGAAATGTTTTGTCATGTGTTCCACTGTGACGATGGAGGGCTGGGTTCTACAATCAGGGTAGTCAGTTTTCAGTGTGTGATTTGGTAATATGTTTGGGGGGTTTCTTACGATTTCGTAAAAAAAATTCAGATTGAACAACTCGGATCAGGTTCTAACAAGCGAGATCGGATTTCATTTCTCAGTTATTTGTAACTTGTCACTTCTAGTTCTGAACAGCTACTAAGTCATTATTTGTAAATTGAGGGTGGTCATTGGCCTTCCCATGGATGCAAATTAGCTGAAAATTATATGCATTTTATGCAGTATATTGTAAATTTTAATAGTTTTAAAAGTAGGAAACTGGAATGGATATAATTATAATATTGTGTTATTTACTAATATTTCTATATATTTTTTATTCCACTGGAAAATTGTATTATTGCTGTTGATATTAATTTAAAAGAAAACAATACTTTCTGTTATATAATAATATTGACATTTGAATGGGATTAAATTCGTCTTACATTCTGCTGCATCACCTGAAGATTTGTAAAAGCCACTTTTATTAACAACTGCTCCAATAATTATAATAAAGATATCCTGATATGCTCAAAATATATAGATACACCAAATCGAAAAACGATTTCAATACAATTTATTATGTATCGATCAGAATTTCACCTTGCTGGCCTAAAATCTGTCTAAATTTTTGCCATCCCCACAAAATATCGAGTGAAACTTGGCACCCCTATGTTGTATGTGTGATTAATTTGAATGAGAATTTGTTTCTTTGGTAGGGTCAGGTTCATTTCCTAACCAAAGGGGAGAGAGGATGTTTGTGACTGGCATGGAAAAGTGATTTGATTTTCAGTAGAGGAGATGAAGTGGTGCTTTTGTCATTAAGGTTTTAGGAAGCACAATACTTCATTTCGTGAGTGGGGTGGAGATAAGTTCAGCCCAGAGCTGAATAGGGAGTTTCGAGCTAAAAGCACTTATTTTCTTTTATTAAAGAATTTATTAGGTTGACAGTCTTGCTCATAATAGTGGTTCACATATTAATATATATCCAGACTTTCAAAGGAAAGAATTCAACAAGAAATTAATGAAAGCTTATTGTCTGAGTATTTAGATTATATGCCGAGAAAGATGACATCAATTGTCCTAAAAATTCATTTTATGTAAATTGTTAGTTTGAGAAATCTGATACTTCACCGAAATTTTAAAAGAGTACTTTTCAACCGAAAACCCATACAATTTTCTCCCTAATCCTAATCAGGTGCTCTATAAAGAAATCTCTCTTTCAGAAAAACTGAAAAACTAAATAATTTACTGCACATGTAGTTCATTTGAACAGCCTGTTTCAAGAAATATTTAATTTCCTCTTTCGCAAAGCCTCATTTTATTACAACCAAAACACATTTCGTAATGAAAATCACCATATCACAGCACCGATAGTGTTATATTGTTTTGACATTCGAAATTTCCCACGAATTCATGTACCCTCTTTAACTTCAAATATCAATTCCAATATTTCACTCCTCCCTTCTCCACCTCTAAAACATTGTTGCCTTTTATAAGCCACTCCTTCATTGCTAAAGTTCCTCAATACATCAATATAGCATCACACAGACTAAACTTTAATTTTCGTACCAGGCAAGGTATCCGCAGCTACTTTGTCAGCACAACTGTACATCAGCTGTCGAGAAAAGGCGGGACTGCAAACCCAAATGAGGGTGAAATATTCATGTCACCCTCAATATAAGGGTGTCATAGGGCTCGATTATTTACACAAGTTTAAATACGAATCAATTCGGAGAATGAAATAGGAGAGCTGGTGATGCACAATGTAAAAATGGAGTTCAGTCTATCTATATAGCATTCTCACCAATTTAACAGTACACCATTTATTGAAAGGAAACTTACAGACAGTCATAGATAATCACAATTTTAAAAATAGAAACCATGGTAGGTTTACAGTTTTTGTAGAAGTTTCCTTTGTTCTCAAAGCGAATAACCAGCAATATCAATTATTAAGTAATTCTGATGCTAGCATTTCGAAATAATTCATTTCAGTGTAGGAAGAGAAACCATATCGGGTATTTTATCAGATCATCAAATATTATTATTTAATGGACATTGACGATAGTGTTTGCCGTGAAAGGTGAAATACATGCTCAAGATTATAACAATAGATCAGAACACTGTTATGACATCACAGGAAATTGAAAATATCAGAATACAAAGTAATACTGAAAGAAGTTCGCCGTGGTGCGTGAGAATAACAATAAAAAGCAAGTGTGTTAGATTTCAAAATAAAGTCAGAGTATAAGGTTTCCAGTATCTAAAAATATCTTCTTCGGTAGTTTTAATCCTTATTTTATGCGAGTGAATACTCTTGTTGCAGCATATTGCATTCTTTATTTAATAATTATATAATATAAAATATAACTGCTCTCAAGACTACAAACGTTCTGAGGAGAACTATCATTACAGAGCAATGTTCAGTCTCTTCATCTTGAGCAGCGACAGCAATAATTATTCCTATTGTTCTCAACGAACAGTAAAATCTGTGAAACTTTATAGTATATAGGGAAAGTTTGAATCTCTAATAAAGTAATTTATTATTGATAAAGAGTAAGTGGTATGCGGAGTAGGAAGTTACTTGAAACAATAGTTCTATTCTGAATAGGTTAGAGTGCTGAAAAGGCTCGATATCTTCCTATTCAAAATGTACGTGTGATAGTAACTATTACACTCGAAGTTCGTGCTGCTTTAGTATATGTTACAATGTTATAGCTTTCAAATAAAGGGTTTATTCCAGATATCGTCAGTTGAAAACGTTTCTTTATTAAAAATCAGCAAAGGATTTTGGTTATTTCTAACAAATGCTTGCAAAGCACTTTTGAAAATACGCACTTACCGTATATAATGTTTGTAGCACTTATCAATATTTCAAATGTAATTACAGATATTTTGGCTCAATTTAAAGTTTTTATTTTGGCTTGGGCACATTTCAAACGGTACCTTACTTTATTTAGGAACATCCATATTATCAGAAAAAGAAAAAATCTTAAAGCAAATGTTTGTGAAGTTGATGATCTTCTCAAAACTTTTCATCTTCTATGGTAAAGTACAGTACTTTAAAGGAATGAATGAGGGAATAACGCATTTTGTTGTTATTTCACTAATTTCAGATTCCATTATTAAAGAAATGATCAAAGTTCTTATACTATGTTAAACAGAAAGACTTAGAAGTACTGTATGAGGTGAAATCAGTAGTTACTTACATATGAAAGACAACACAAACCCTTTTTGTGAACTACAGTCCCGTTTTCCTAATTTCCTAACCTACCAACCCTAAACAGTGTAAAATATTCCTGTCAGTCGACGTAACACACACGTCATGATGGGGTTGGGAAAAAAAGGAAGAATGTTAAACTTCAAACATGAGTTACAATTGGCACTCTTTCTCTTGTAAATTTCATTTCCTACATCAAAAGATGTTCTTTCTTTTGACTATTGAGGATGATGAGTTCGCTAGTTGGAAAACAGGTGGCGCGTCGATCACACTAAAATACACCAACTTTAAAGGGAAACTCAGTTTGTTTCACTTTGCTCATATTCTCTCAGTTTTATACTCAGCATAAAAAGAATAGCGTAGTTTTTTTTTAAAGCAACAACAATTTTTTGAACTTTTATATATATTTTTTTGTGGCTTGAAGTTTTTCATCATTACTATTTTATATTATTAATGTTATTTGGATGGACTCGTATGACTCACTCAATCACAACATTTTAGTAACATTAAATTTTGAGTTTAACGAAAAAAATTATGTATTGGTTAAAATGTATATACCCAGAAAATCAACATTTTTTTACACTTTTAGTCTTACAGTGATATCATGGTATATCAGTAATGCTTTTGTTCAAAATGGAATATCATTATGTAAATCAGAAATTTGTACAATTATATAATTGATTAATTAGTATTGCATATATTGTGTAGTGATAAAATAATGTAACATAAGATACCGTATGTCTGTATTTTGAGAATCTTTGCGAGTACAATCTTGAGAAGAATATTCTCTCTGATTGAGTCGTTACGTTTTATTACGTTGTTTCCTCACGATTTTAAAAGGTGAAGATCATGAATGAAGATTACAAATTGTGATAGTTAAATATTTTTTATAAGACTAGCAGTATGTTTCTTTCCATTTAAAATTTAGTATCATATTAGTTTTACGTCCTTCCGTATCCTGTTACATTTTTAAATAATATAAGATAGATTAATATTTTAACTTATTTCTTAGAGGTTTAGCAGTATTCATTTATTTCGGAAGGAATCATGAAGACGAATTACTCATTCGAGTGAGATAAATAGGCACGCTAAAAGAACTGCAATGTGTTGTGAAACGTATTCATTTAAGATATAATTTTGTTTCATAACAGTTGGATTTCAACATTTTTTTCATATGCCCCCGATGATGAATTTTGTTAAATTCGAAACCCGGGTCGGTAGAAATAAATTATGAAAAGAACTCTAAGGCAGATTTTATTTCACAACTCATTCGAGTAATTGTGAAAATATTGAGATAAGTTGCAACAGTTTTTCATATCTAAGTCGATTAATAAACAACAACCAACTACAAAAAGAACCTTGTGATACTTGATTTTTTATTCTTCCACACAAAACAAATCTGTGAACTAAAACAACAAATCGTAGTCCTCCTATAAATCTCCAACTAATGACCAGCAAACCTCCACAAACCCTATGATTTCTCTGGTGCCCCATAAAAAACTCTTTCTACCTCAATTTTGCAACACTGTAACAGATATATTTGCACATTCTCTCAATCTCCTCTCATTCTTTATTCTACGTAATAACTTTAAACGGTCACCTTAAAAAACGCCAAGTACAAGATCACGACCAAAAATAATAAGACTGGATTTGACCCAAAACTTGACTCACGTTGCGAAGATGAGCAGACAGTTATTTCCGGATTTATCTCATCACTGTAGTGGTATAGTGATGCTTGAGCCAGGTGCAAAAGGTGTTTTGGAATGGGAGATGTACACAGACACTTTTGCACCTTAGTTTAGGGTGAGTGAACTTTTAACATAATAAAAGAAGATTGTAAATAAACAAAATTGTATTTTTTTTTTGTTTTTAAATTGTCTGTGCTAAAAGTTTGCTTATTACAAAAAAAATCATTTGGTCATAAGATAGATAATAATAATTTATAATTTATAAATTAAAAATACTTTTCTCTCTCATTTTATTGATCACAGTATTGTCTTTCAAAATTTGTTGATTATAAAAGACGTGATTACGGAAGAATTACTTCACGTTTCAAAGAAAGCTAAGACTGAAACTAAGTTAATTTTTTTTGTGCCACATTTTATTATAATATTATAATCAGAAATATTAATATGAGATTCATATCCAATAAGGCTCTATACTCAGACAGTAATACAGAATTATTCCGTTAACGGAATAATTCTGTATTACTGTCTGAGTATAG
>JAQIWE010005396.1:0-10017 GCA_034698565.1 Campodea plusiochaeta
TCTCCCTCCCTTCTTACTTCCGATTTCCCCCCTTCCCTCCCCCTCTCACATACCCCCCTCCCCCCTCCTCCTCTCTCTGTTCAGGTAAGATCAATTTCTCTCTTCCCCAGGTAATAATAATGGAGAAAGAGCTCCGTCAAATGAAAACAGACGTTGATAAATATCCATGGATAGAGGTAGAGAACGATAGAGAATAAAAAAGTGTTATTAATGTACGGTACCTCCCAGCCCTCCTATTTTTTATACGCTTGTATATATAGAACCTTACGTTCATAATTAATTTTAAGTACGCTTCGTTCTTTGGAAGAAGAAAGAAAATAAAAAAGACAAATCAGTGTGCATGTCACAATGTATAAAGTTGATTATTACAAAAAAGTATAGAAGGTTTGAAGAAAAAGAGTAAGGGGTAAACGTACAGCAATTAATTCTTTCTTTCAGTTCAAACGAAAGAAGAAAATTATTGCAAAATCGGTTCCGGTCAATATTCACTAGTCTTGAAAGCTTTTTAAATACTGCGATTTTTAGAGAATATTTCAATACCTTTTAAAGTAACAATGCTTTTTTTTAACAAAAAAGAAAAAGTTGGAGAATTGTGCAATTATAGAGATGAGACCTAGTTATTGTTTTAAAAGCTGTGAAGATTTGAGATATCGACTGCAGAAAAATCTTTGCAGTTATTATATAATTAGACAGAGATTTAATTTATTTCATATTGAAAGACTCTGCAAAAATTACAAATAATAATCGACAATTTGGAAAAGAAAAGCTTTATAAGTAAATGTGCATTGTAATTTAAATGGAGAGTTGAGATATATTCTAAATATTGATCAGATATTTGTTCATAATCAGGAATATTGGAGTTACGAAAATTTGAACACGTATTGCATATATAGAGAGAAACCTGTACATGATTTTAATCTATCAAATCTCATTGAAATACAATATTATAAATTTATATTCATTCGTTATACCTTCACTTCAAAAGCCCTTTTACGTGTACCATTTTCCAACAGAATTGAACTAATTTCAGAAAAAGTCAATTTGAATAGCAGAATATTCCAATTCCAATATTTGGGAGAAAAAACTAATCATAAAATAAATTATTAATAGAATGGCTCTAAATATCAAACTCATCAATATTGAATGAAAACCACAGATGTAAAGCATCGTACATAACAGGGACTGTGGCATTTTTGTCAAACTAATATTAGCAAAAATGAATATGTTGTATATATGTAAAAGGGCTATAGAGATAGATCACTTGTGCACATAGTACAAAGAGATGAAATAATTAACACTTCTCTTGTAGAGGATTACTTCAAAAAAGCGACATGTTATTGGCGGTTTTCATCCAACAGGATTATCAACTGTGCTAAGCTTCTTTTTATGGGACATTAACAAAACGTTTGTAGCCTTGCTTTCTATATATAACACCGTACTTTGGGATTTTGGGTTAAATCGCCCGTTATACCTGTTGCGTAATAGTTTTTTTTAGGTAGAAAATTGTTTATTTTTTGTTTAATTGAAAGAATGAATAGATGTATAGTTTGTTTTTCTTTCGGCTGTGTGTAATGTGCTATACGGTGTACTTTAATAAAGGATAATTAATATATATTTTTAATTATTGCGCATACTGTAACGCTAGAGCAAACCAATTACGGGAGCAATATTTTTAATAAACTGGAGCCATGTAAAGGGACAACAATTTAAGCTCTAATGAACTATATTCAAAGGTGAATTATCTTCATGGTGTCAATATTAATTATCGTGTATGTCTACCTTGTATATACAGTAAGAACTAAATGAAGGAATTTGATATTCGGCACTGTTTGATGTTCGATATTTGGTTTATAAACTTAATATGTAGCTTTTTAAGTCATATAAAATAAGAGAAAATGTTTATGGAAATGACATTAGCAAAGATTTTTTTTTAATTGTCATTATTTTACACCATGGCAGGCACAACACTTTTGCATTGATTTACCTAATAAAATTTGTTTGATTACATTTTTCGTTAAATTTGCATGCTCGAACATAATCCTCCAAAGCTGCAGCGCACAGCACACAAAAAGGTTTTCTTCTGAGCCATGGAAATGATTAAAATGATAAAAAGCAAATGTTTGATGATTACATGTAATACAATCAATAATTTTTCTATTTGATGAGGAAAACATCATATACAATAATCTTACTTATAAACTGAAAACTCGAAAATTATTTAAACGAACTATTGTAACAACAAACCAAATCTACTGGGCAACTAACCATGTATTTGAATAAGATACGTTGGAAGCAACAATTATTGTTTTCTTTTCTTTTTTTTTTTCGAAAAGTTTGGAGCATTTAATAGCAGATTGGACTTTTTAATCTTACACTGAGAATAATTACTTAATTATATATTTGATCAGCTGCCAATAAACCAGAAAAGTATCACACGGTTTTCAGGTGCAAAATTTTATACATTTGAACCTTCCTTGTGTTCTATAGATATCGTATTCGTGAGCGATAAAATATTTTTAATCAAATTACATAGAAGTTACAATAACGGCACTACATCATTTATACATCAGGATCAAAAACCATTTGCAATATAAAAGAATGCTGACCTTTTCTCAAAAGAAAGGAGAATGTTTATATATACCCAAGATCCTATACACACTTTCATATTTTTAATGAAGGGTGAAAGTCCAGAACCTTTAGAAATTTACATTGTTAGGTATAAAAGAAATCAGAACCCAAGTCTAGATTTGAGTTAAACACGCACCCTTTGTGACTATAAATCTCTTCTCGTCACCTATTTACAAAATAGACAGTCACCAACTATCACAACGTCCATTTTAGATATCGCCTTCCCTTTTCTTTGACAATTTTTTTATCTTCATAGCAAAAAAAAAAAGTTAATTCCAAATATAAGGGGGGACTAGCAGAAATAAATACAAAGCAAAAAAGGTTCAGTAAAATGTAAGGTGTGCTGAATAAAGTATTGAGGAGCCTGGCACCTGGTTATACCATTAGAAGTTCAAAGACAGAATATATATATAGCGATTCAAGATGACAATATTTGTAGTCTCATTTAGCCTACGTGTTATATAGAGTGTTTAATGAAGGCAGTGATACTTTTCACGTTTAAACTCGGGGTTACAATCATTTCCTTCTTTTTACAATTCGCTTAAAAGACCTCTCTTTGTTTTTATGAGCTCCATTATCCCTTGTGTTTTAAATACTTTTTTTAAGCTTTTTCATCTGAGCTTTAGATGGATTTCATTTCATGTAGTGAAAGAGTTGCTCTTTTTTAAGCTGTGTAAATATTACATCATATTCACTCCTCTAGTGTCATTTTTTTTACACAAAAATGTAATTTTGTCCCTTTTTTATATTTTTGCTCCACCAGTTGTATCATGTCAGCTTTTTTTCCTCGCTGGAGGAAGGGACAATGATGCTTTTTTTTAGAAAGAGTTAAATGAGAAAACGAGAATATTACATCGTCCATGGTAATTGTTTTTTCCATTAAAGAGCTTGTTTTTAAATAAATGGAGATGTGGGAGATTATAATTCTGTGTTGTAAACGATTTCAAGTATAATTGAATCATCATAAATGTTCGCATTGGTTTAATAATATTAAAATTTGTGTTGCGGTAAACGTAAGAAACAGTGTTGTTTAAGTGCTAGAATTTTGAACAGCTATTTGTTTATAGTAATGAAATATGAATAAAGCACATTAACTGTATGTTACAAAATCTGAAGTCATCAATGTGAATGTTATTTTCTTCCTCTATAAGAGAAAATGTCATCTTGTTCTCAATTATGACACATTATAATATTTTATGATAGTAAGTATAATTATATTCTAATGTACTGAAAAGTAACAAAAATCGTTCCAGCTGAAAATATTTTTGAATACAGGGACATAAAATAATGATATATAATTACTATTAATTATGTTTAATAAAATATATTCATACGTAATTTTATGAGTGTGATATATTTAAAAAGTACCCAACATGTAGGCATTTAATGATATATGTAGTCGTACGATATAGATAAAGAGTAATCATTCCTAAGTGATGAAATTCGTCACTTGGAAACATGTACAATATTATTGTACTGTATCATGCACAATAATATTGTACATATTTCTAAGTGATGAATTTCATAAGTCTTTCGTTATTCTTTCGAACAAAAATACTTCATCTCTTAAACTTCACCTTGTTTTGAACAATTCCATAATTCCTTCTCATTTTTCTGTAAGCGAATTTTCATACCATCCCGTGTTTAATATTGAAAGAAAACACTTCTTTTTACATTTACATTTTTTTATCTCCTTATTCCACCATCTCAGAAGCAGAATTCAATAACAGCAAGAATGAAAAACTGAAAAAGAAAAAAAATCCATTTTTGTCCCCCCAATATCTTCCGATCTCTCCCATTTTAACCCTTCAATCTAAACGTCGTTCTGTTTAATTGAAAGTCAAGATTTTAATCTTAAGAAAATGGTGGCAACAAAAAATCTTATCGTTTTAAGAGAGGGAACTGCAAGAGAAGGCAAGAAAAAGAGTTTTAATTTCATTCTTTGCTTTAGAGACTGTCAAATTCTGACTTTGAGTGATAGTGCGAGTCTTTTTCGAGGTGTTTCTTTAGACCTGCTGCTCTCAAGTATCCTTTTCGACAATTCTTTTCTTCATTTCGGAAATTTTCACATTTTCATTTCACCTTGCTTTTTTATTTTTTGCTTTTTTCTCTCTCGTTACTTGTATATATGGAATTATGTTTGAAATACTGATATAATATAATGACAGTTTAGTGTTTGCTTTTATGAAAACATGTAGAAAGATATATTAGTTTTTGGTGGATGCGTATGACAGGTATAACAGTATATCGTGTTTTATCATATTATGAGTTGCTCAGTTCTAAGTTGCAGCGGATTTGCGATTTCTGTTTAAAATATTTTGTGCGTTTATTTATTACATTCTGGTTCTTGAAGAAGCGTTTTGGTTACTTTTTCGCAGTACGTTACTAATATAGATAAAATGATAAAATATGTTAGTTGGCAATACTTTTATCTTCAATCCTTGTACAAACAAAATCACTTTGTTATAATTTGGTCAAAATATTTTCAAACGCAAAGAGGTTGACAATTTCATTGTTTTGAAGTTTTAAATTAAGTATTGAATACAACCCTAATTTACTCTTTAATTTCTATCAATCAATACTAATTTATTTCACATTTAAAAAATTTCCATGTAACATGCACTTAAACAAATTGTGTTCTGCGTTGCCACTATAAATATACTGATTAACTATTTCGCTCTCACATAAACTATAGTACTCAAAAACTCTAAAAATAAAACACTATTTTCCACACTCCAATTTTTCCTAATAAACAAGAGTGTTGTCGACGCCTTTCTTTCTAAAATGAATCTCTGGCAAAGACTGTTTAAGTATTATTAATGATCAGAAGAAAAAATACAGAACGGAGAAGAAAAATTTGATAGTAGACGACCAATCGACTGATAAATTTGAAAGGAGAAGGGAAAAGAGGGAGGTTGGGGGGGGGAAGTAAAATGGGCTGAGGGAGGATTATATTTTACGCTCCGCCATTTCACAGGAACTGGCTGGCCCTCTGCAGAAAAGATCTTTTAATGTCTGCCGTTAATCACGGAAAGAATGGGGGTATCATGCAAAAATATTCAGATTGGCAATAACTTCTGATTTCTTAAATATCCCCTCTCTTTCTCACTTGCTCTCTTTCCAAAGGGGACAAAAAATAGAGGAAAAAAAGCTTCTCTGGAAACTTTTGCTGCAGTTATACGTTACGTTTTTATGTTTCTTCATGCAGTGAAGATGTATATATATCTTAACTGGGCAAGAAGAAATGAAAGAATGAACTAAAAGAAAGAAAACAAAAAGATGGAAATGATGAGTTGAGAAGGCAAAAAGAAGTCAATTCGATTTTGGAATTAAGTTGGGAAAATTAATTCAGTTTGAAGGTATAGTGATGTGGTTTGGAACTTTGATAACTATTGAGTGATCGATTTCAATTTTGGAAGCTTAAAATCGTATATTGTCACTAACATTTTGTAGAAACTGAAAAAAGAAAACACAAACGGTTGTGTGATCAGCACAGTACCTTAATTTTAACACTGAATTTATACAAACATCAGGGTGACAGAAAGATTGATTTTGGAGAGTGTTTGAGTGCTATGAAACTGTTGTTTTTAATTTACATGATTACAGTGCCGTTACTAAATTACAGCATCACTTTTAAACATTTAAATTTAATAACATAATAATATCTAGAAGTTTGCCGAGATCAAGAACAATGAGTCCTATATAATCTGGTAAACCCTTTGATATTATAACTATCACAGTTAGAAGGTAGACATAAATGAAAAAGACATTTTTATTATATACATTCGTCAAGATTAGAATAGATATATTTACTGGAGAAGGAATATCTTAAATCTGAAAATTTAACTCTGGATTACAAACTTGTATAAAACTGACAAAATTATGCTATTCAAGCAATTTAAGAGATTTCTTCCAGAATTTTATTGAATAATTAAGATACGCGTACATGACATTTCAAATATCAGCAGGAAATAACTGATTCCAAAATACCCAAAAAATGGTATGATTGATTTAATTAGAAAAGAAAAATAACTTCTTTCTCCGTCGTTGATGAAGGGAATCAAAAAAGTATTTAAAATTTAATCCTATTTAAAGAGCAGGGTTTGTTTTTCTTGTGAGTATGGGTCTTTTAGTACATTTGACTGATGAGTGTAATAAAGCAGGCTTAGATTGGACAGGCAATCAATACTTTGAGGGGAAAATTGCAAATCCTCCGTTGAAAGAATACGTGACAAATTTGGCAACTATGTAGCGACGGCCTCTTTTTTTCTTAAGCTTTTTCCTCATATATACGTAGAAGGGTCGTTTAGATGTAAGCCTACACGCTTTGCATTTTTCCTCTTTTGGGTCGTTTTTCTCCCACTTTTCCAATTTTTTGAACCTATTAATAATGGGAAACCTTCACTTCGAAGAGAATGTAATTTGCCTCGAACAGAAAGTACTCCTTACTATTTGCTAAACTAACAACGTATCCTTTTCCTTCACATTCATATATACTTGTAATTTCATAGTCTTTTCTTGCTTGCATATAATATTGTCATCCGAGTAATGAGTGTCCTAAGTAGATTTTAGGTGCAAACTTAATAAAGGAAGAAAATTTGAGATGACCAGCTTAATTAAGTAATGTGAAATTGTCTACTTAAAATTTTTAATTGCATCCTTAAGAAGAGATGTGTTGAAAAATATGGTGGTGATGCATTCCCGACAGACTTGAAGGAAGGAAATATTCATCTGTTAAAGATTCAAGATGGCGAATGATATATTTTGTGGAAATGAAAATGAACTTCACGTGAATTTTATTTTCTTGGACTGAGAGTTTTGTTAGTGTGGAGTTATGATGTTTTAGTATGTTGAAGATCGATGGATGATTTAGTTCTGATCTTGTCATGAAAAGATTGGTTAGCTTTTAACTTTAATAATTTCTATATAAGAAAAAATATCGGAATTTGTAAAATGTTATTATTTAGAAGTAAAACTGAAAGTTATTATTTCTTTATAATTTGTACTCATGATGAACAGTTTCGCACTCATGATTGTTATACATAAGAATGTGGGTTTGATTGAGCAGTGATACGCATAAAAGATCTAGATATTCATTATTCAACTGCTCTTTACCCAGTAACACTACGAAGAAATCTTCCATTACTATTATTAATGTTAATATTGAGCTGTATAGTGTATTCACAAATATTATTTCCACCGGAATATCCTTTGAATTTATAAAAACATGATTTAAGACGATAACTGTCAAAATGCAATGTGTTTACATGTACTTACAATTACCTAACAATGATTCTTTGAATAGAGGGATTAAAATTACAATTGATAAGTCACCCGTATTAATATTAAACCCGCCTCTTTGTTTTACCGGTGGAAATAATGTTTGTGAACGGACTGTAGTGCGTTCACAAACATTATTTCCACCGGCAAAACAAAGCAGTGGGTTTAACCTTAATACGGGTGATTTGCCAATTGTAATCTTAATCATTCTTTCCCAAGAATCATTGTTAGGTAATTGTAAGTACATGTATAAGCACATTGTGTTTTGACAGTTATCGTTTTAAGTCAGGGTTTTATAAATTTAAATGATTTGCCAGTGGAAATAATGTTTGTGAATACACTATATACACTGTAGTTACTAAATATAATACAGTGCATAAATATGCTGAATGAAAAGGCAATAAATCACTGAAACTACTTTTGGAATTTACTATACATATAACAAAAACAATAAAATCGTTTCAAAACTTTTCACTTTTTTTTTAACAAGGATAGATCATTGTTTCAATTGACATTTTATTGTTTCAATTGGAAATAATAAAGTTTTTTGGGTTAAATTTACTTAATGCTTAGTGGTGTTCGTAATGATTTCGAAGTCAAAATTTTGAAAAGCAGAAAAAAACTATCAATAATTATACTTTCTGTTTTAATAAAATATAATAACATTTAAAGAGAAACTACTTGATTTGTTCTGACCATAAGTTTTTCGAGCAACTGTCCCAAAGCTCTGTGTTCAGATTTAAATTTCTGAAAGGACTTTTGCTTAGAAATAGCTGAAGCATTGCTTACAATAAAATCCATACATTTTTCTTTAAGATTTTCAGCATTAATTTCAGTTGCAACTTGAAAATACTCGAGAGCATTGGAAACAGTTAAATTTTGAACCATTTTAATTTGACAAATTTCTTGCAAATAACCTAACTCATATTCTTCGGCAAATTTTATAACTTCGGGTAACATAGTATCAACTATAGACGGCACTGTATTTGTATACATAAAATACCTCACTACTCTATATACTTCAGGGGCAACATTTGGAATATTAATATTTTTTCCAACAGCAAACTTCATTTGAAAAACGACACTTTTTGAACACAGGAAAGATTTAAAGTCGGGAAAATAACTGCCATCAGAAACTGTAACTTTCGAGTCAAACGGGTTCAGATCATCTCGGTAGTATAAATCAGGGATGGATATTACATTACAACTTTTTTCAAGTTTGGAAATTTCTTCTTCGGTGTCTTGAATTTTCGGGTCTTCGCGCCATAATGTTCCTTCGAGTATAATCTGAAGGCAGCCGTTTGCCAGAATCTTGGTTGCCTGGACGTCAGAAAGTTGTACCGGAAACCAGTCGTGGAAACCGGTTCCGTTTGCTTTCATAGTGCGAACCCCGCTTAGTTTTGTGACGTACTCCAAACCAGTGTTTTTATCCAGTAAACAAAAATTGAACAAACCCCACACAGTTTTGTTTTCAGGAAAAACAACTTTCAGATATATACTCGATTTTTTACCAGAGGACTCAGAATATCCTTTCGGAAAAAGTTCCAAACGAAGTTTCGTTTCTTCGAATACCGTGAAAGTGTCGGACGACTCGATAAATTCGTTCTTGTTCACAGAGTCCAGTATTTTCATGTAATCAGAAATTATCCAGAGGCATCTGAACTGAGCAATACTGTTGCAGTTCGTTGTCACTGTTGTTTGTAAAGTGTCCTTCAAACCAACTTTTTCACTCACATTCCTGCGGAGTAAAATATTATTCATAATTATAATTAAATTGAATTTAAAACTACTGTGTTACTTAGAAAGATTGATTAAAAACTATTATTAACTTACTAACTTATACTATCTTAAATTAAAGATAAGAAAAAAATTATTTTAACTTTTCATTTAATAATTTTATCAAACTACTTATAAAGTATGGCTAATTTTACTTCAGAAAATCACAATGTAATGTACTATAATAACTATTAGGCTACGTAAAAGTAATTATTATTTTAAAATGAAAAAAAGAAATATTATAACTAGGCCCTATTGGGTAAAATGAAGAATTTATGTCTTTATTATATTATATAAACTGTGTAAATCAAATAAAAAATGTCTTAGTATATG
>JAQIWE010005397.1:0-10016 GCA_034698565.1 Campodea plusiochaeta
GTTATAAACTTCATGCTCTACACGTGTGTCCTGATCTACTGTAAACACTTTATTTCTTCATTAAAATAATTCGCGACTCGAATTTCTAGTTGGGACCAGATGAAACGTATAATATTATAAGCTTATTAATAAGTGATGTTGTTTTCGTATTTTATTTCCTAGTCATGCATGTTAATTTAATACGTGAGAGAAAATAACCGTTTCCTGTTTTTTTTTTTTGTAATTTGAATACAAATTCATCTGTGTTTTAGTAGGCGGAACTTATTTTGTATAGTTGGTGCGCGGAGACAAAATTTAGTCATTCTGAGTTTCTGACTTATTACCAAAAGTTGAGTTGCAACATTATTATCGTATTAGTTTTATTATAATAGTAAGTTAAAAAATATTCACAATGTAGCCTACGTGCTGAGTAATTCATTAGGTATATTATATTTTAATTTAACACGTAATTAAAGTATTTGAAAATTTGTATCCATGTTAATAGTTGGAAACAATTAAGTATACTTCCGTGTTTATACTTTTTTCGTATTATTTTAATACCGAAAACCTTTTTCTGGATATTATTTTCACTTTTGAGTTTTGACAGTGATATTATAATCAAGATGGTCTTTACTGTCACTGTCTTATTATAGGTACAGAACTTCTAAATCAGTAGAACATTATTTTTCAAATAAAATTAATTTTTCCAATTTTCTTTGAAAACTATTACAACTTTTACAAGCAATCAGTTTTCACCTACGTATTTCTTGAAACACTTTTTTTAATCATTTATTCTCGTAAGGTGTTTTGCATAATTCTCACAATTCCTCGTTCTGCTGCACAGCCCACTTGGTAAACACAACTGTAGTTGTTATAATATGAGAAGGAGAGAAATAATAATTATTTGCACCGTTACTCTGCACTCGCCCCAGAACTCAAACAATAGCAGAGTACAACAGGGAATTGTATATGGAATAAAAAAGTAAATGTTCCGAGTACACAATTATTTTCAAGGGTTATCAAATTTTACTATTTTCCTAGGACGTTTTGCTTTTCTTGTAGATATCTTCGGCTTTTCTGACTTTTTTTGACTTCATATCCTGTGAGTATATGTGATCACGCAACGCACGCTAGCATGTACGCTGGGTTTCCTCCAAAATTATTTACATCACAAAAACAATATGACCCAGATAAGCCCCGTTTGACCATCGTGCTTAGGTTAGAAACGTTATGGTTGATCAATCCAGAAAATAAGTTTACAATGCAACCGCAGATTCTTTCTTCAGACATCAGAGGTCGGATTTGAACAAATACGTGATTCGATTCAATAGATTTGATTCTAACAGCAAAATAACAAAAAAAAAACATTTTTTATCTATCTTTACAATTTTATGAAAGTACAATTTCGTCGTCCTAAATTATTCGTATTATAGCAATAAAAGTTGTTTCACTCCACAATGATTATGGTTCACCCAGATTCAAGATTTCGATATTCAGTTTATTCACAAACGCCAATGTGGTTGTTCACATGTCTTTAAAGATTTCCTCGTATAGGTATTTGTTCCTAAACTTTTGATCTCAAGAGTAAAGATCATGTGATAAGCGACAATAGAAATACTCTGAAATTTTGCCTCTCATCTAACTGGACCAACATTCAGTTTCAAAATCTGAAGGTGAGTGGACCCAAAGAGGTCACCTAGGAAAAGAGATTATGATAACCCTATAGTTGCACATAAAACAAGTACACAATAATGATTAACAGATGTTGAGGGCTAACTGTACTGACTTCCGTAAATTGATAATGTAATATAGTACGCAGCTTCTGTTTATTTATTTTTTCCCCTTTTTTCTGTGTCAAGTGTGTTGCGAATTGCATTTATACGCAGTTGAAATTACTTGGTTCAATATTTATGATTTCGTTACTTCTCTGAAAATGAGATTGTGTTAAAAACACAAACTAATTTAGTTCATAGTTCGTTTTGTTCCTTTACGCTGAGGATTTAGGGTGTCGCCTAGGGAATAAAGTTGCATAGGCTGCTGTTTAATTCAAAGTTTTGAGATCAGAAAAAGTTCTAAAAACTTAAATTTGTAAGAGTATTTTTTTTAATTAGAAAAAGGTAATTACAAATTGCGGGTAGTTGCTGGATATGTATATTTTCTCTGCTGCTCTCATAATTTTGAAGAGGTTCTCTGTGGAGATGTTGACGAAGTCTGCCCACATTTTTATATTTTCGTTTCTGCTTCATGTTTTCTTTTCCTCTTATATATTTCGGATTCATTTTATTCTACACGCAGAAACTACTTTCGTTGTATGAATAATGTTGGAACAATTTCAGCTTTTTATACTAAAGCTCTTCAACTGCATCATAGAGCGAAGAAAATTTATACATGAGAGTGGGAAGAGCATTTACAACTGTAATAAGATCCCTCTTTTGTTATATCTCTGTGGAAATGGACAAATAACAAACTGTGTTAAAGAATAATTTTGTATAATAATGAGCATTTATTTCAATTTAGTTTTGATTTTGAAGTTTAAATTCCAATTATGAGGAAGCAAATAATATTGAAATATATTCTTCCACATTCTGCAATGTACATAAATCTGAGGATTTGGAATAAAAATATAAGGTATAAACGTTTGAATGCAATAGGCTAACCAAATCAATGCTTTTTTAGCAATCATGAAAAACAGATTTAACCTCATTTCTTTTAGTGCACCAACTGCATTATTATTTTAGTTGTATTGTTCCCCACAGTTCATAGAAACAAATAAAAGTCATGAACCCCAAAAAAACATCTGGCAAATCGAACTATACTCTAGAGACCTATCATTTCCCACAAGTTCATTTGAATGACACGTCTGCTGCTGTGTCTTTTGCATTCACTGTCTCGCTATTTTCACGAAGTCTGAGTGCTTCTGTATTTTCATACATGCCATATTGCATGACAGAAACGATATTATTATACTGACTGCAGAGGTGACTTGTTTTAAAGAAAAGAAACTGATTTTTTTTACTTCTTTCTTCGTACTTTTTTTGTACTGTCGGCGTCTTTTTGTCAAGATTATCCAGTGGAAAATGGGAATAGGTGTATAATTAGACGATTAATTATAGCAATTCTAGATTTCGAAGGAATAAATGTCTTATTATAAGGGAAAATTTGACAGATGATCTCATGTTTTATAATAGTACAATGCACTTAGGGGATGGTCTACGTTAAGAAACTGTTTTAGCATAATCTATTTCTTAATTGTGTTTGTGGTCGATTTGCTTTCAAAATGATTTTTTTTTTTCTGTTTAGTTTTTCCCAGCAGTGAGCACGCAAGTGCTAGTTTTTTAATATACACAATTGTAGATTTATCAAAATAAAAAACGAATATAAACATTTATGTTGGATTATTGGGAACAATTTAAAGTTAATAAAATAATTAAGATTTCTTTCTAAAACGAAATATTTCCTGTAACTGAATACTACTGTTTTATACTTGATTTAACTTCGGAAAACTTTACTCTATTCGGAGCTGTGAAGAAAAGTTTTAATACCTGACTTAGTTTTGGTTCAAATCTGAGCAAGAGACCAAGGAAGGAAAGTACCTAGAGCGATTTGACTTGTTTGTGCTTAGTGGGAATTACATTTATCAGGTTCCATCCGATATACTTTTCATTACAGGTCTATTGGATTTGGATTACAAGGATTCGATTTTAAAAGTTACGGTATCAACACTTGATCTGAGTGTCTTTGAGGATTTCTCTAGCACATAATTAAATTAACACCAAATATACACTTACGAAAAACAGAGAGAGTATTAACAATTAATGACATTAATTATTGAAGAATATGAGCCATGTTACTATTAAATTGGTAAGAGAGTCAAAGACTGGCAAATCTCACGTGATTAATGTAAATACCAAATGGAAATATACTACACTGATTCCTGTAATATTCAGCGTAGTATTTTTCCATTAATCATGTGAGATTTACCAGTCTTTGACTCTCTTACCAATTTAAGAGAGAGAGTATTGTGTACATACTGATTAAAATTATTTAGAAGAAATACTTTCAATAATCCAGATTAATTAATTCCCCATTACTTTTCCCTCTTTTTCTGTAGCGAGTGCCATGGAAGCCATGTACGAGAAAGGAGTTGTTCACCGTGATCTGAAGCCTCAGAACATCCTCCTGCATTTAACTACAGTACATCATCTACCAAAGAAAGGAATTGGAGATCCGAAAGAACAAGAACAAAAGTATAAATATCCTCATCCCAGGGAAATACAACTCAAAATTGGTAAGTCAATCGACGAGAGATGAGTTTGGGTGAATTGTAATAGTGTAATACAACTCAGGCAAAATGTGGTTGATTTTAAATATTTTCTTGCAAAGTCTTTGGCACAACTATTTGTTGTTCTACTTTCTAAGACTACAAATTGTTATTAAACAGTTTAGCGCAATAGTGAAGATCAGTAGATGATGCCAAAAAAATTGTAATAAATGTGTCGATGTAAACGTTTTGTTTTCGGTGATATTCTCTAATATACATTACTATAATGATAATGTACACACAAAAATCTTGTAACATAGTGCTCTTTTTAGAGAAAAGACCAGAAACTTCTTTTTAAAACAATATCCATCAAACTTTCTGGTATTGCGATTGATTCATCCATAAATAAAACAAAACCTTTGTCAATATCTCAACAAATTCTTCACTTTTCTCAAGACGATTAATTATTATTTAAAGGTTCTGATTTCTTTCAATTATATTTTAAAGTGGTTTCGTAGTCTGAAAACTTCAATATAAATATAATTATATTGGAAGTGAATACCTCTGGTTACTGTAATCTGGTTACCATATATCTCAGATTGAAAATACGTCTCCCACATGTTTTCTGTCCACGGAAACATTTAATTTGTTGTGAAAACTTCAGAGATTATGGCAACAACAGGGTCCATTATAATATTGTATCGCATAATACAGATAACGATACTGCTGTTGTTCGTAATAATGGATAGCGTGTATATATATATATCGATGATGCTGGGGTCTGCTGGGTAACAGATAGCTTAGAGGAGGGTAAATAATGAGGGGGGGACTTTCTGTGAGAGCTTTGTTGTTGTTGGTATCTCTCGGCTTGGGTCCATGGGTCGTAAGGTGGACTGTCTGGGAGGGGAAGGAAAATGTAAGCATAAAATATGTTGAGCATAAAATATGTCAGTTTCTATACAGGGGGTTCTTGTATAATTATGTCTATGAACAAAGGAAACATTGTGTTTTAAGAACGATAAGAAATAATAGTATTTCTTCGTATCATTCATGTTAATTATGATGATAATGTTAACTATAATATTAAAATAAATGCAAACAGTATCGGTTCTATACATCAGGAAGCCGTATGCAATAGTTAGATAAATGTTTTGTAGGATGTACGATTGCAGTTAGAGATTATTGATTAGTTTCAAAACAGCATTTATAATGTATATATACAGACGGGCTATTTATAACTTGTTCCATAAATTATTTGTATACTGAATCATCTATATATATTAATTAATATAAACTATGTAATTGTCAAATTTAGGTATGGCCGTATCGCCCGTATGGGAATAAGACATAATTTAAACATTCGATTTCAAACTTGTGAATTCTACATCAGTAATCGAGTTTGCCTTTTCAGAAATACTTTTTTGTTACATCTGTTTCCGAAGATATTACTACCTATATATAAATTTGCCCTTCTCTGCATAACAACAATCCTTTATTTTCTACATGTTTCAAATCACTACATTTCAAATCATTTGAAACATGTAGAAAATAAAGGATTGTTGTTATAAATACAGAGAATGGCAAATTTATATTTCAACTTATAGAACATTAACCTCTGCTTCCATTAAAGCATTCATATATTACTACCTAATCTCTATATTGAATGACATATCCAGCATAAGATATTTCATTTCCGAAATAACAGAAAATAACTAATAACTTCTTGCTAATAATAATATATCAGCCTTATCAGGTCACATATTTTTATAGATCCAGGACTATTGTCAATCAAATTAATAGGATTTGTTGACGATAAAGCAGAAATAAATATACTGTCACAATTTCTTTTGTAAATAGAACTCAAAGTACATAACCCAAATTATTTTTTATCCAGGAAGTATTTCGGAATCGATTGATGTTATAGGCTCTGCAGCAGATAACTTTTATTATTATAGGAAAACCGTTTTTTGTTGTCTTCCATTAGTGAGATTATAGGAAAAGAGGAGACGGTTTTATAGTCAAGGACAAACTTTCATCTTGTTAAAACATTTTCTAAAAGCAGGTGGCCATGATGATGAAGTGTTTTGTTCCTTCATGTTATTGCTGCAGAGATTTGCGTCACATAGGAATTTAATTCCTCACTATAAATTATCAATTGATTAAAATGTATAGAAGAGCACCATGGAAGCGATTTTTCTATTGCACGACCATTTTCGTTTTTTTTATGTGATGTCTTGTACATTTCCTAATTCCTTATATAGGATTTCAAATAATATACAGTTCCGTTTAATTATTCAGAATAGCAATATATGATTTCTAAATATATATAAATTATATTTATATGCTAGCAGTGTTCGATAATAATCAATTTAGGGCAAATAAAAATAGGATGTTTAGGATTACTCGGACGATAGTATTTATTGCGTTTTGAATTGATATATTTTATGTTATAATAATTATTAATAGATTCAATGGTTGCTACAACGATTAAAAACATTTTTCACCATTTCATTTAATCGTTGCTCGTATAATGACGACCCATCTCGAACTTCACAGACAAAATATGCCAATAAACCATACTTTTTCATAATCCTTTGCAAACTCCAACCATATCCCAATATTATTAATCTAGGTTATAATTTAATCAGTCCAACTCCAAATATTCCAAAAAGCTGACGAATTAGCACTGCTAAAGTAGGACAACAGAGATTATCGCGAAAAAGTGTAATCACACATTTTATTGATTTTTTCCCAACTGAAGCAAAAAAAGATGAACTAGAGGTGAATTACGAGTAGGATAAAGGACATCTCTTGCGTCGACAAGTCATGACGTACACTATAGGCGAGTTTCCGACAAGAATACAGCAGAGACAGAGTAATTGTTGCTATTAAAGTATTATGCAACTATAGTACGTTCAATTATAGTTTTTTTATAGTTGTTTTTGTTACTAACGACCTATTCAGATTTTGCGGAGGCTGCAATTTTGTTGTTTGTTATAATACTAACGAGATGAAAACAAATTCGGTTTGTTTGATGATTTTGTGTTATGAATAAAATCGTATTTTTTGTTCTCTTATTGTTATAATTTTGAAAGGATAAATATGGTAAATAATAATATACTCATGACTTTATCCTTCAGATATGGAAACATGAACGAAATATGATCCGTTATTGAAACAGAAATAATGTTTAAACTTAATAGGAACATACAAATTATGTTTAAACATAATGGGAACATACAAATTATGTTTAGTGCATTTAAAATTTCCTGTTTCAGCAACAATGTCAGTTCGATTATTACAAGCATTGTTCATTAAAGTACTTTAATAATTAACTATTATCCCCTATTACAAACTGTTATTGACATGCTGAATAGATGTTTATAACATTAATACAATATGATAGACCAACATTGTCATTATTAATGAATACATTAGGCAGGTTATTAACAGTGGGGATAGTATACAATAGGAAGAGAGTGTTGCTCTTACAATCCATAAATTGTTTGTGTCACAACAAATGTTTCCAGAATTTACATATAATATTTATCATATAGCTTAATGTCCTTGCTAAACTAATGGTTGTTATTTTTATATTTACCAAGTGTTTGGTTTTGAATATATCTTTTCGCAAAAGCTGTGCATATAATAATAGTGTAATAATTTAATAAATAAATATAATATTATGATAATAAAGTGTATTTAGCTATGATGTTTTTTTAAAAACTCCAAAATTTGTGTAGTTGGAAATTTCCTAATGCAAGTAAATAAAACCTTTCAACAGTAAACAATATGAACATTAATATTTAATAAGCCATTTCCATTTATCAGTAATAATAAAACATTGGTCGTTCATGAATATTTATAAATTCACATAGCCTACATTAAAACAATAAACTTTGTACATGTACAGCAAATAGCTGCATATAATTATATCAATAAAACTGTTTTCAGAGATTTATTTAAAAAACAAAATTACATGAACTTTTTTAACAGTCTTTATAGCAAGCAGAGATGTAAAAATATATAATTATACCTCTTACATAACTCTAAATAAGCAACAATAAAGTTCTCAAACAAAGATAGTCTCCAGGTTGTCTACAAAGCCATAAGAACTATTACAATAAACAATAAAGATAAGATATAAACTGATCACTTCATGATGAACAACTGATCATGATTGTCATGAAGGTAACATAAAGTAAACATTATATCAACTATCACACACAATAAGAGCCTGTTAGAAGCGTGGAAAAAAGTGAAACTTGCAGGTGATTTAAGGAATGATGAAATTCAGAGTACAGTTTACTAATAATGAAAATTTGCCAGTTTTCACTTTATGATTGCTCAAATTTACAATCTCTATGTGTGTAAATATTTTTCTAAGCCATATATTCTTTTTAGATGAATGAAATTTTTGTAGTGACATTTTATTTTGAACAAGGGTACAGTAAATTCAGTTTAATTCATTTATATCAATATTTCCTTGCATTCTCTATTAATTATCTGAAAAAAAAAGAACAAGGGTACAATTCAATAAAATCTGCATAGTGATATTTATTTTCTGAACAATAAACCGCTTCCTAGCAATAGTAACGCCACACTATACTGTAAAGTCAAGAATGTTAAAGCACTAACCATAATAGAGGGGGTTAGTGGTTAAAGTATCAGAATAATACAGTATATTTTTTAATGGATGTAATAATAATGACATGGATATAACATATATCTTATACAGTATAGTGCTCATTTCACTGTCGTTTACTTCCTAGATGGCATATGTTTGAGATAAGCTAAGATTCTAGTTATCTGTCTGTAACATTTTTTTCTTATACCTTGTTACTAATTGATCAAAAGTTAGCTGTTTATTGTTCAAAGGTTATAGAATTATAATGGACTTGGTAACATGGAGTATTGTAGACTGGTATCATTGAGGATTAATTTGTCTGTATATAAAAGTGGATACTTGATAGTGTTTTTTGTTCAGAAATTTATATTATGATGCAATATTTGCTTCTTTTACAGTTTTCTGTGTACTCAATAAAAACAAAGTATCTTATTAGTTCTCAATCCAGGAAAAAATGTTGTTTTATGACCTTGTTTTATTGAATGAAACTTGAAGTGTAGTATTACACTCAACTATAAGCTGTGTATATAGTAAGACAGAATTTTTTTTAAATTAATAAACAAACTTATTAGAAAAACAAAACACAGACTGTTAAATAGCAGTAAACATTGCAGACAAAATGTATGTAGAAGTCACAGTATAATATACTCCTACAAAATTACCATTCTATTTTTTTTAACATAAATTTTACTGAATGAATTTTAAATGATAAAACTGGCTTATTTAAAAAACAATAAACTAACTTCTATTCTTTTTTTCTTTTGTAGCTGATTTTGGTTTTGCTCGCTACTTAGAAGATGGCAATATGGCTGCTACACTATGTGGGTCACCCATGTACATGGTAGGTTCAAGTTCTGATTCTTCAGTATAATATTAGAAAATGTAACTGATTTTTCTTTGTACTGTAGTAACATCACTTACAAATAATGGAATCTATAAGTTCCTGAACAGCAAATATTACATTGAACTTTCTTTTGTGGTATGATTTTGTGTTACAGCTGTTATAAACTTGCACCTGGAATACTTGCCTCCGATCATGGACTTTGAGCTACCGGCTAATGAACAATAACACTATTCATATTCAATAAGGCTCTATACTCAGACAGTAATACAGAATTATTCCGTAAATTTTCAAGTTTATTGTAAACT
>JAQIWE010005398.1:0-10015 GCA_034698565.1 Campodea plusiochaeta
TATTTCCTATATTTCACGTGCTTTCTGTACCCCATGCAACGCCATTTTGGATTAGTTCAACCACCAGGATCGCTTTTTGTGCAATAGGCGAATTATGCTGTTTCCATATTATCTCTATAAATTGTAAAAAAAAAGAAATCATCAGGTCATTAAATGTAAGAGCTACATCGAGACCCCTAACCTCTTTGTGCTGGCAACTTCTTGAACGATAAATTAAGAAAGTGTATTAAAACATGCTAGTATAGTGCTCACTTGTAGGTACCATTCAGTTATTATAATTTTGCAGGAAATAAAAAAAATCCACAAATTCAATTTTTTTAGCCATCGAAATAAAAATTCCGGGTACATGACAACCCTATCCACTAGGGTTGATATTAATAATTTACTTCCCGAGTTTACTGCCGGCTACAATATTTTATGAAAAGCAACATTTTTGATAATATGCTCCATACCCTGTATACTCATTGATCAACTTACAGTATGAGCTATGTAAACCGGCGGGGATGCATTGTCTTCATTTTTCATGTGGCAAACCGTTAAAAAAAAAAGTGATTCCGATCTATTGTTTCAATATGGCGGAAATTCAAAATGGCGACGGTTTGTTTACGTTGTACGAAACAAAGCGGAGGAGCTTTTTTGAAAGCTTTTTAATGGATAAAGTTATGAATTTGTGATATGTTTTTCATAGTTTGTGATTATGAATCAAAATAACTCTATAGTTTTATGTTGTATATGAAGTATATGCTGTTGTTGCTGGAGATATGATGTATTATGCTCATCCGTATTTATGATCAAAAACGTTCCGGAACTTATGTGTTTTCAACGTAAATACACAAAGCAAGGAAGTACATTATCGAAATGTTTTTCACAAAAGGGATCTGATGTTTATAATATAAAGTGTTAACAGTTTTTTTTTTTCTTTTCATAATAACATCGAAAAATCGTTGTAACCAGAATCTATTATTTTGTGAAAGCTTTTATTATCATTACGAATACTTTAAATTCTTAAAGGGTTACCTGCAGATAATGAATTTCCCGTTTTCTATGATTTTCTTGTACCTTACAATATGATTAAAATTTTTTTGCAAAAAGTTGAGATTTCTGACCCAATGGATCAAGAGATATTTCTTTTTATATAGTGGATATATTTTCCACAAGGTAGCACACATCAACCTGCTTAATTTCGCTGCCTTGCGATAATATGCAAATTATTCGCAGAAAAGCACTTATTTACTAACGAGTAAGTAGTAACAAAACTGACTTAAAAATAATGAAAGTTAATCATTTTATTCATAATTATATCAGCAGTTGTCTTGTTTTGGGACACTCTTGCTCCACTACCTTACAGCTTATTTTCTTGCATTTTCTAAGGTAAATATCTCCACAACCGATGATTTTTGTGAGGTAAGAAAAATAATATGAGGTATTTATATCACGAATACTAATATTATGTTATAATATCAGAAAAGTCAATTTAGCTGAAGGTAACCCTTTAAATAATTAATAACTAAATGATACAATTAACATAAATAATAATAATAATAAACGCAGAACTAATTATCCAATATAAATTTGTGCCGGAATATATAACCACAGAATCTAAAAACTCGTCATATAAATTATATCTCCATCACTGAAACTTCCGAGAGGGTTCGCGAAACCCAATCTGATGCAAAAGTATTATTTTCCTTCAACAAAGAAAGTTGGGTGAAAACCATTAGTGTGTCCAGAGCATAAAAGCATATTGTAACAGAAACTCTACGGAAGTGATGGCTCAATGAAAATGAATGCTCTTAATGAGGGACTTCATATGTACGAGGAGTGATCAGAAAGTAATATGTTTTTGTTTATATTTTCAACTATTATTATTTTGTACTACTGATGAAGATTTATTATTATTAAAGGGTTACCTACAGCTAATTTGACTTTTTTGATATTATAATATAATGTTAGTCTTCTTGATATAAATAACTCATATTATTTTTTTTACCTCACAAAAATCACCGGTTGTGGAGATATATGTGGAGATATTGTGGAGATACCTTAGAAAATGCAAGAAAGTAAGCAGTAAGGTAGCGAAGTAAACGTGTTCCAAAACAAGACAACTGCTGATATATGAGTAAAATGATTAATTTACGTTATTTTTAAATCACTTTTGCTACTACTTAATAAATATGTGTTCTGATATGTGTTTTCATCGAAAAATTTGTATATATTCGCAAGGCAGCTAAATTAAGCAGGTAGATTTGCGCTACCTTGTGGAAAATTTATCGAGTATATAAACAGAAATATCTCTTAATCCATTGGGTCAAAAAATGTCAAACTTTTTGTAGAAATTCTTTAATAAAATAAGGTACAAAAAATCATAGAAAACCGGAAATTCATTATCTGCAGGTGACCCTTTAAAGGTGAAACGTTTAGAAAACTGAACTGTTTTTTGTGTGATAGATTCGAAGTCTTGAAGAAACTTACAAGATATCACAAGAAGACACAATCTCCGAGTACACAGGTTCAATATTTAAAAGTACTTTTTTCCAAGATAGATCCATTTATTAACTTCTTAGTGTTTTTAAGTAATAATTCATTTGCTGTAGTAGTGTAAAATGAGATATTTAACAGCTAAAGAATAAGTCTAACACGAAATTTTCTAATAGCGGGAACATTTTTATTTTGAAAATGTTTGTATAATAATATAGCAAACGAAACGTCAATCCCGTATTTTATTGTGTTTTGAAGTGGTCTCCTCTATAATTTTGAAGATGAATTATTACCAAGAAAACCAATGAATCTCCAAAAATCTATGATATTTAAATTAATATTGTGAGATTTGCCAAAATTCATTTCAATTAAATTATAATAATGTAATTTACTCGTAATACTTCGATATAATATTTTAAAGGGTTACCTGCAGATAATGAATTTCTCGTTTTCTGTAATTTTCTTGTACCTTACAATATTAAAAAATATTAAAAAAAGTTTGATATTTTTTGATCCAACCGATCAAAAGATATTTCTATTTATAGAAGTTGAAAAAGTTCTACAGGGTAGCACAAATCGAACTGCTTATCTTTGCTACCTTGCGAGTATATGCAAATTAGTCACTGATAACACAAATCAGAGCATATCCATGAATAAGTAGAAAAACTGACTTGGCAAAAATGCAAATTAATAATTTTATTCACGTAACAGTAGTTCTCTCGTTTTCGGTTCCGCTTGCTCCGCTGCCTTACAGCTTATTTTACATCATTTTCTCAGATGAATATCTCCACAACCGGCGATTTTTGTGAGGTAAGAAAAATAATATGAGTTATTTATATCAAGAAGACTAATATTATGTTATAATATCAGAAAAGTCAATTTAGCTGCAGGTAACCCTTTAATAATTTAAAAAACGCATTCATGAAACTAATTGATTAAGAATATTATTTAATAACCTGAATTCTTAATAATGCACTGACCGCAATATAATTATTTAAAGCCTATAAAACGTGATACAGTATGACACTATAATATATATATATATATATTAACACAATCTTTTCATGATGATGTGCTGGGCGTTAATATCTGACATAAGAAGACATAATAAAAATAATATCTTTAGACCATTCCAGCAGATTGTTGATTTGTTGACATGTTTCGGGAACATCGTCCCATTCTCAAAATACTGTAATTATTATTGGCTTGTATTTATCACATGATTGAAGTACTGTTTATTGGATAAAACTGTAGAAGTTTATCCATTAATCAGTACTTCAATCATGTGATAAATACAAGTCAATAATAATTGCAGTATTTTGAGAATGGGAGGATGTTTTTTATTATGTCTTCTTACGTCAAATTTAAGATAATCATAATTGAGAAGCAATACTCCACAGCCTGAAGCCTGAAGGAAACAAGTATAGTAAGATTTCTATTATGTGTAAAAAAGAGAATATGAACATGAAATCTAATTTTATCATAAACAAGTTTTAAAATGATGGAAGCAGATTCCAAAATTTTTACAACTCTCTTTCAAGTTGCTGTTAATCAAGTAAGTGAATTAGTGGTTCAACTCAGCGCTCTTTCAAGGTCATGCAAATTAGATTCCATATTGAAAAACGAAAAAACAGAAGAAAATCGTCAATTTTTATACTTTGAGGAGAAATGTGTTTTACCAAGACAAGTCTCACATGATGTGTTGAAAGTATCGTTACAAAAATGGTATGAGACTGAACGAAATGTTTACAATTGCGAAGATATTCGTGTCCAGAGAATGTATTATCTTATCCATAAGCTTTGTGACGATTGTGTTCCAGACTGGAAGCCTGAATTTCCATTTTTTCACAACGAATTTCAGATATTTTTCAACAAATATCAATTAAGACTTCGCCATCTCAAGTTATACCTTTCAAACCAGTTTATCACTGACCAACTTCGGAACATGTCTGAACTACTTTCGATTCACGTAACTTGCGCTGAAAGACTATTTGATCAATTTGAGGACAAATCCACTGATTATTTGAATTATCTGTTACACAGCATTGGTAAGTACTGTAGAAAATTGAAAACTTTGGATCTGGAGTTTTTGGAAGATAGTAATTATGTGAAAGAAGATATTTTTAAGAAATTTTGTTTTCAAGATTATCCTGAATGTACAATCAAGAATGAAATTTGCAACAGTCTCGTTTATTTTAGAATTCTCGGAGATGTTATCAACGAACAAGAAAAGGCTATTACAGATATTTTAGTTGAAAATATTCCCAATCTTCGGTCGCTTGGAAATCTCGGTGTCACTCATTTTTTATTGAAAGAGTCAACTACTATTCTCAAGGATTTCGAGCACGCTCACATCAAAGAACCGTTTGGTAATACTATATTCCGTGAATATTTCCAAGTTTTTCCTAATCTGAAATCTATGTCTTTTGCAATCAACGATAACTATTTTCCATATGATATGCAAAGATCTGTGTTCTTATTTGAGAAACTGGAAAACTCAGTTAACACTCGTGTGATATGTTATTGCAAATGGACCGAAAATGTGACCACACTAATTTTATCGAGTAAGAGTGAAATCTTTTTCAACTTTTCCGTGCTGGCATTTAACTTTCCAAATCTGAAAACATTACACCTTCAAAGAATTCTCTGTGACGAACCAATACATCATCAAGCAATGTTGAATCCACCAATCAAATTCAAGAAACTGGAAAACCTTCAACTCAAAATGTCAGATGATCAATGGGGAGATGAATTCGCTATCTTGAAATTTGTAAACGAGACGGTCAAAGATTTGTATTGCGAATACACGAAAAGAAGTCACGCATGCGCAGACTCATTCAAAGAATATTACATGAAACTGAACTTTCCTTGTTTGGAGAAACTGGTCTTAAGTATGCCGTACGATGGAGAGTTGGATCTTGACGAAAGTATAGATATTATTGAGCATTGCCCAACTCTGAAAGTATGTGGTTTTACAGGAGGTTATTCAGTCAAAGATCTCATCAAGGAATGTACGGAGTTACATCTCAATGTCAAAATTTTGAGAGGATATTAACTTAGAGCATTTTCATTATGAACAACATTTTTTGTGAATTGTTTTTGAATAAAATATTTTAATAAATAAACTTGTATTTCTGAAGAATTCGTGGAAGCCCATATACTGCGTGTGCTGATAATTCATATTCAAAAAGGCTCTGAACTCAGATAATAATACAGATATTTTCCGTAAATTTTCAAGTTTAATGTAAACTTTAAACTTTGATAATGAGTTTACATTAAACTTGGAAATATACGGAAATATCTGTATTACTATCTGTGTTCAGAGCCTTTTGAATTTGCATTTCAGAATCATTGCGTAAAAAAGCAACATTTCCAGCATTATAATGCTTTTATTTTTCATCTAATCATCAAGTTACCTGTATTCTCAATTCTGCTTCATGTTCATGGGATAGTTATGTATTCAGTAGTGTATTCACAATTTTTTTTGTTAAGTCATTTTTAAGTGCAAGTTTAGGTTGGGTCAAAATTATAAAGCATAACTTTCTTGTCCACGCTGAATAGGGGAATGGTTAGGTTAGGTAAGATTATGAACAGCTAACATAACCTTACCTTTCAGCTACATGTAATAAAAGTACAGCGATATTGACGTACGTAAATACTCAATAAGAAGTGTAGCGTACATACAAAAATATTAAAAAGTTTTAGTGAGTCTGGTTTGATCAGGTTAGGTTTGCTTGCTTTCGTGTTATTTCAATTGGAATTACTTTTTCAGTAATATTTTATTCATTAATTCTAATCTAAATTAAACTGACATAACCTGACCTATTAATATTAATGTAACTTAACACCTAGCTTTCAACTCAACAATAAAGAAAATTTGAACAAACCTGACCTGGCCAAATCAATCTTGAAAAAGTCACAAATTAATGATATTTTACTCTTGTGATTTCTTAAAATGATTATGAACACAATAAAGAACAAATCATTCAAACAATTTTCAAAATGATAAAATCAATATCACCTCCGGAACTTATAAGTCTTGCTACTGGTAAAGTAAGTGAATTAGTTGGTAAATTCAGTAGAGTTTCAAGACATTGCAGATTAGAATCCATACTGAAAAAAGAAACAGAAGATTCTGCAAATCGTCCATTTCTCGACTTCGGAAGATATATTGAAAATGAACTTCCAAGACGGTTATCTTATGATGTGCTAAAAGTATCGTTAGAAAATTGGAAGAAGCATGTATTAAGCACCAAGAGTTACGAATGGTATGATCTAACTGATTATCGAATTTATTTCCTGATTCACATATTATGCGTTGATTGTATTGCTGACTGGAAACCTGAATTTTTATATTTACATGACGACATCATGATGTTCTTTCTTAATTCATTACCAATCAAGACTTCGACATCTCAAAATGCTACTCTCAATGTATTTTATTACTAATCGACTTCAAGATATGCCTGAGTTAGTTTCGATTGAAATAACTACTGTTGGAGAATATAGTGGGTTCATGTGCGTTAGAAACAAATCTATGAAAAATCTAGAGAATCTATTTGAAGTTGTTGGGAAGTACTGCAAGCAACTCAAAGCAATCGATTTAGAATTTAATTGTTTACATAGTCGTCGTCCTGATATATCAGAAGGTGCTTGCAAGAAATTATTTTTCTCCGATTATCCAAAATGCAAAGTTAAAAACGATATATGCGACAGTCTCGTTCATTTTCGAGTACACGAAAAGTATGGATTCATAGTGAGGCAAATATAAACAGCTAATACTATATTGCAGATTCTTCCAAATCTAAATTCTCTCGGAAATCTGGATGTTAGTCATTTATTATTCGAAAATCCTTCAAATACAGTTCTCAGGAATTTTGTACATGGTGTTATTGAATTACCTTCTAGGCCTAATTCAATAATGACGAAAGAATATTACGAAGTTTTTCCAAATATAACATCCTTGTCTCTTTCGTTTGATGCTGATTACACCCCTCATTCTAACAAAAAATTGGTAATTTTGTATGAAAAACTTATAGGAAACCTGGATGATCGTTTAACTGCTTATCAAAACTGGGCCAAAAATCTGTCAACTATTACTTTAAACTGTTATTCTGAAGAATTGTTAGATTTTTCTGTGTTAGCATTGAACTGCCCCAGTTTGAACACGTTAAGTATTCAAAAACTTATCCAAAATAGATCTCCAAATGAAAATGGAATGTTGGGTCCAGTAACAAAATTCAAGCAACTTGAAAACTTAGAAATCAAGCTGTCGAAAAACGAATTTGAAAGGGATTTCGCCATTTTGAAATTTGTGAATGGAACTTTGAGAAACCTCAACTGTCTATACTCCGAAAGAGTACGAGTATCCATGGAGTCTTTCAATGAATATTACTACAGTTTGGAATTTCCCTGTTTGGAGAAAGTGGTTATTAAGATGACACATACAGTACATGGACTTTTGAAGCTTCAAGACGCTATGGATATTATTGAACATTGTCCAACACTGAAAGAATGTGGATTTCGACCGAAACGTTTTTTTGATTTTCAACTTATAAAAAAATTGGAGGAAAAAGAACTTAACATCAAAATATTGAATAATTTAAAATTTTAACAAATTTATGATACTCTTGTGATATGATTTCTTTGATAAATAAACATATTTTTTTATTGAGTAAACATAGTTTTTATTAGCAATTTTAAAGGTTGTGGTAATATAAATTAGATCGGTATAATTATTATACATAATTATATACAATTTTATTAGTGGGGAATGTTATTTCAGGTTTGATTAGATCTGTTTCAATTTGGTTCCTATATATAATGTGATGACGAATATAATAAAATCCAAACAGATCTTCGAAAGGTTTTTAATACTGTATAGTGCTTGTCTACTTAATTATAACATTAAATCTGAACATATTTAAATCCATAAACACAACTTGAAGGACAAAATTGAAAACTGGCTTAAATACGAGAAATATTAAGGAAGTTGTAAGATATGACAGAAATCTCTTTCTGCGCAGCAGCATGCCACCTTGAAATATCAACTCATCATTTATTAGCATAAGTTTGGCGCATACGAATAGTATTATGTACAGTAACAAAAAAAGTATAAATATTACTGTGATGTTTTAGACACTATCCCAATTTCTTCATGTATATTGAAGTATTGGTAGTTATTTACTGTTAGGTTCAAAAGTAAGTAAATTTAACCAAGTTACTTTAAATATCAATGGATAATATTTAAAGAGTTTATGGAACAGTTGTTCTCGTTGTTGTGACCTATTCCGCAGCTTGCCTCCGTTTGGAATTTATCTTGGACGCTTTTGACCTCGTACTCTGGTACGAGGCCAAAAGCGCCCAAGGCAAATTCCGAACCAAGGCAGCGGAATCGGACACAACTAGGACAAATGGAACAGGTGGTTTGATATACTACAACATTTACCTATTCACGACAGAATAGTAAACCTAGAAAGAGTGCACAACCCCGAAGTTTGTGTACCCACATGCTGGTCTTGGCATACTCTAATCAGGCACACTACACAAATTAACACATAACAAGTGAAGAATCGCTGTTGCGCCTTGTCACGCAATACCACTGTAACAAGATTTAAAACATTTTTTTTTTCAGCGGGAAACTGCAATTTCCAACATACATATCCCGTTTTATTTTCTTTGCTTTCTATTGTGCTCGCTTTCCCTAGAGACCGATAAGTTGTGTTGAAAAAGATGGCTTCCTGCTAGAAAAAATACGCCTTTAACTATATTTTCTCTCTTCATTAGTTATATTATTATACAAATTACTAAATAACACAATTCTAATAATCAAACCTAACAGAACCTTACCTCAACAAATCCTCAGTATAAATAAATCCAAAATTTCCTTCCTTATCTCCTAATCATGTATATCCCCACACACGTAAAACAGTCGTACAATTACAAAACGTTGTACAATTTCTATGTTGACACAAGTCCCGTCGATCTACAAATGCACTAAACGACGAGTAGGTGGTGCCGACGCTCAAGGGGCGTGGTTTAGCGTCAACCAATGAGCGTTGAGCATCGAATGGTTGTTGGGGGTGGAGGGGGTTAACCACAACAGGGTTATAGTGTTGGGGTGTTATACTGGGGTGGGGGTAATAATTAGTGTTTGAAGAGATTAGAGGTTTTGTTTAATGGAATTGTTGATGATGGGTTTGTGGGTATATTTGGTTTGCAGCAGGTTTGAGATTGATAGAGAAGGGATCGAGTTATGGAGAAGAAGAAGTATGTAAAGACTTCCATTACACAAAGAGAATAATGTATAAAAGAGAGAATAATATTATAAATGATATGTTTTTAACTGACTACTTTGCATTGAAAATAAATTAAGAAAAAGAAATATTTCGGCTCAAGTGGGACTCGAACCTACGACCTCGGTCTATCCAGCACCGTGCTCTACAAACTGAGTTATTGAATCCGACAAATTTTTCTCATTCTTAATTTTACATAATAATTACTCGTCAAATAGAAGCAATCAAATTGCACATACTAA
>JAQIWE010005399.1:0-10015 GCA_034698565.1 Campodea plusiochaeta
TTTTTGCAAAAATTCTTTAATAATATAAGGTACAAGAAAATCACAGAAAACCGGAAATTCATTATCTGCAAGTAACCTTTTAATAAAAGTGAATTCTAAAACTGTTGAGTATGTTCAATCTCACATCTTGAATCTTGTCTTCTCGATCTATCATCGTATAACGTCTACATGTCACACCCAAATAGAATGGAGATTTTTTAAACAAACATGTAGGTTTCAACTACCATTATTTATTGGAATAGAGGAAAAAATAGATGGGGAAAAGGAACGTTATATAATAATGCATGAAAATTGTTACAATAATGATGTCAACGTAATAATGGGCTAATGACATCAGATTGCATATTTCAATTTTCTTAAAGTGAGTAATTATAAAAATATTAGTATATCTTTTACATGCCTTGTACTTAAACTACATACTGTCTTGTAATAAAATATGTGGTAAGGTTTACAGCAATCAACAAGATAGCCTCGGCAGCAAAATGAATTTTATCAATTACTTTTACCAGGGAGTCATAACTTCCTGCTTTTACGTAAACAATACTTAAAAATCCTCTCAATAAAGAGAAAATTACCGTGAATATTAATTTCAAAATGACCAATGATAATGCTAATAATTATTAGTATTCTTTCCTTATGGATAATGACTACTTTATCTCAAAAAGAAATGTGCTACATTTTGAGACGATCTGATTAAATCAGATAACGCTTTATCCAGGGTAGAAACTCTTGAAATTGCAGGATAAACCAAAAATAACTTTATCCATTATACTGCAATTTACAAAATAATAACAACCAAATAAATCCATGAATCCATCAACTACCATCAACTAGATAACAGAAAATGCTCCGAAGTAATATTAAGAATTACAAAATTTGGCGAAGCATATATAAATTAATGAACGATATTTACTTGTTATTAAAATAAGTTACACCATGAACTTTCAAAGGACAAAATCAAGTGATTATTACAAATCAACAAAAAGACAAAAGTTACTTACTGTTTTAGATGGAATTTAATTCGAATAAGTAAAATAAAATAAGCAGAGATTTATAAATGACAAAATAAGATTTAACCTGGGCAGAAAATGGGCAATTTGTTCGATACCGAAATAAATGTTATAACCATAGATCTGTAGATGAAATAATGATTAAACCCAAAATTCGTATTTACCTTCTACTATAATCCAAGTCCGTTTAGTAAAATAATTTCTATTTGAACTGGGAATGGTCTTTTATGGAACTAAAAATCTCGCGAAGAGAAAATAAGTTCTTTAAGAAAAAGGAAATAGTTTCATAGGATCATTGAGTTAAAACAAATTTTGTTCGCAACCATAATGACTGACCATCCAAATAAACTCCAAAAGTCTTCTCTCAGAAGCGGGTTAAGGGAATTCCGTTCAAGCAGAACAAAGTAGTGAGATATCCAGTACAACTGTTAAATATTTTATTTAAAAAATTAATATTAAAAATAGACGTCACGCTGATGTGAATTGGTTGAAATAGAGAATCTACAGAATTGTGAAATTCAGTAAAAGAATTATGAACTCAGATAAGGTAAAGAAAATGTGTCAAAATAATAACACATGAGAATAAACTAAATTTAATAATAACGAACTTTGAAATATCGGAGATTGATTATGTAAATAAAATTTTTAATTTTAAACTAGTTTCGTGAATTGGAACTTCACCCTTTTGATATCTTATCACTACGACAAATAGCTTTATTATAAACTTACATTTTCCTGTAATTTCCACATTATCGCAAAACACAATGAAACACATACATACATCTCTTGATGTTCGTCAGAAGAAGAAAGGCAGAAAGTTTTGAATAACCCCACTGTTTCTCTGTTGGACTAACAAGTGTTGAACAGTATAACTATAGAGTCGTGTGAGCGTGATTCTGACTTCCTTCTTTACAGTCTTTAGGTTGTCGCACGTTTTCTCTATGGATCCGAAAGGGTATTTTCAATCTCACAACTTTTCTTATTTTCCCTCTATAACACTTCGGAAAGTTTAAGAGAAAGGAATACTACGTGGAAAAATACCAGATGCATGTTATTGTTTGCCTTTCATATAAAAATATTTAGAATTCCCTGGTTATCCACACGTCGTGCTCAAAGTGAAATTGAATGCTGTATAATTTATATCTGTTAAACTTTGTAATGTCATCGTACATATGTGATACAGGTTTCTGCATTTCACTTGTGTTTTTTCTTTTTCAAATTTTTATTTTTTTACTTCGATTTTTGTTATGAGAATTACTACAATGAAAAGAAGTTATTATTTTTCGAATTAAGATAAACGAAGACTGTGCTACAGAACACTGTAGCACAGTCTTTGTGCATATTTCTGGAATGTACAACGAATAGTTTATGTAAAATGTCTTAGAAACACTATTGTGTTGTGTAAATGCATCTCGGTTTTATAGAATTATTTTTTTCTTAAGTGTTTTAAAAAAAATGTATAGTCAAAAATGATTCCATGTAGCGAAATATAAACTTATAATCTAAAGTATTTAAATGCAGCAAAACTTTGGAATCGGGAAGATGAAGTACATCATTGTTTTGTGCTGTTATAAATGAATAGTGTAACTATATTACTATATAAAAGTTTCATAGTAAAATATTATTGGGAATTGAAATTCCCACTACTGATCTGTGTACACAATTCGAAACATTACTCGCCATAATAAATAACATGATAATGACATTAGTTCACATGATGCTGATGTTTAGGTTTAAAATATTTAACAGAATTTCAATTAATTACCATTTCAAAATTCAAATTACTGCGAATATTACATAACGTAATCTTATAATCTCAATTAAACATTTACGTTTAACAGCATTTTATTATCAACATGAGAAATGACTTTAACTTAGATGTATAAGCTTTGACGAGTTGGACCACTTTTTAATTTTTGATGAACATTGACTTTTATGTTATAATTTTAATGGTTTGAACTTTTTAGAATGTCCAAAATTTCCTTTTTCGATTTACAATAAAGTGGAAAAATTATTTCTTATTTAAACGAAAGTGGTGCTATATGGTCTGTGACAATTTATTTATTTATAGTCATTATAGATTTAATTTCCAGAAGTCAATTGGACTACTAAACAGTTCACAAACACACAATATACTCGTATTATAAGTAACGAATACATTTAGTAAATAATCTGTATAATTCAATAATGACACGAACTGTTTATTTAACAGCTACCACATTGCTGAGAATGGGGATTGCATTTCACCACGTACATGTACATGTTATTATTTAAACATTGAGATACTGGTTCTATTCCTATTTTTATAACTATAGTACAGTTCATAATTTTGGTTAGAACAATTGCCATAAATTTATTCAAAACCTAATAAAATACTTTCTAATTCCAATAAGTTATTCTCTTCGAAAGTCTATGATTTCAAATACTATTTGATTCTGTTGAAAACATGATAGAATGAGTTGGAAAAATGACTTAGCTTCTTATAGCAGACTTAGTAGTTTTACAGCTTACTCATGTAAGTTACCCATCACTTTCAGTTGAGTAAGCTTTTTTGTTAATCGAAGAGTGTTCGTCTATCATCTTACTCTATTTTCTCCTTTCCGGTTCTAATTCTCTCTTTCCTTTCGTAAATTGCAAGGAGAGCGATTTTTTTTTCTTAATTTTTTAGACGGATATATTCCCACTAGTCTAAAGATAAAGTGATCTTCAGTCTTCAACAATACACAAAAATTATCTTATTCTTCATCTCATATTACAACTTTCCAATGAACAGAATGAGAACTGCTGTTTCAGCATAGGGGTATGTATATTTGTATAACCTGTTCCGGAAGAATTCAGGAATTGAACTTAAAATTTCAAGAAAAAAATGGATAAATGTAGTAGTTATTAAAAAAAAAATCTATGCAATCACAGCGTTCTACGTAGAAATTCATAATATAGTGTTTTATTTAAAACCTTTTTTTTTTTAATTTTCCAAAATACAGCTAAAATCTTCTGTAAAATTCATAATCAGCATTCATATAGTCTGGAATCATCGCGCGTGCATAAAAATAGTAGTGTGCCACATTTTTCTTATTTATATTATTTCTGATGTCAGGAAAAATCATTGTTGTGATGTGATGAACATTACGCAAACAACAATGTTTCAGTTAGACGAATCATACAGAATTGCCACGATTCCATTGATATAAACAGATACAATAGCATGAGGAAACAGCCTGTCTTTTGCGTGTTCAGCACTATCACAAACGAGTAATATTGTATAGTAAAAACTAGAATTTACTAGATTTCCATTTGTTTATTGCTTCATTAAAACATTGTAGATCAATATGGTCTTTATTAAAATATTAATCTGTGAAAAACTTATTATATTGAATCTTGCTGTATTTTCATGTAATTTTTGGTAAGTTTTTGCCACATCACATGCCTGCCCATTCCTTACCATCTGGTCAAAACAGTCCCCCTTTGTGGGTATCAAGGGTACAAAACCACCTACTGTTTAGCCTAAATTCCTCTAATATTCACTGTAGCATATTTCCATTTGATATTTACATTAATCATGTGAGATTTGCCAGTCTTTGACTTTCTTACTCTAATTTAGTAGACAATAATGTTATTCGACGCACTGAAAAGTTTGATATTAAATAGTATAGATACTCATGTTATTATTCTAATCAGGAAATATAAAGTATTTTTGACATATAGCACAAATGGATAATCGGAATTTTTTAGGTAAAAAATGATACTATCTACTACTGTACTTTTATTCATCCAATACAAGATCATTATAAAATAGCATTTTGTTATTTTGATGACGAAGACACAATAAATTGTGGTATATTCTACTTGTATATCAAAAATATTCACATGACCCTTATTTTGCCATTCATTAGTAAAATTAATAAACTAATTGCATAATCACATAATTAGTATCAATTCAGTATAGTGGCGAAGGATTTTTGCCTTTGAGGATTATGTACAATATTATAAAGTATGTTTCAATCATTCTAATACTTTTGAAGTATTTTTTTAAGCTTTTATATTAAATCTGAAACAGCCAGATTCCAACCATGATATTTTTAGAAGCATTTGTATAAAAAGGAGCTCTACTCATAGTAGAAATTCATTACTTTACAAAGCTCTTTTGATGAAAAATTTGGTATATGCTGTAGTTCCAATTTCTAGATGAGATCAATACACTTTGTTTTCTTTTCTTCTCGTGTCTACATTGCACTTCCCACTTCTATCACTGAAAGGAAATTCAATAACATACCATTCTTTCAGATATTTCACGAAAAGAGAATATACCCAATATCTCATCCTTATATATACTCGCATGGAGCCTTTCGAGCGCTGCATCCTGATAAATTTAAATGTATAGCATCAGCAATATTCTTCACTTTACCAGTAGAATTTTTTTATGCTGAAGATATTTTGAAGCAGTCGAAAAATTATAAAGGAACTTTTGTATCTGAACTTTTTTATAGTAATGAGCACAGAAATAAATTCTTTTCAGTATTTTTATGTTTCTATTTATTCGAATAGCGAAAAAGTACTGAGGGTGACAATTCATATTCTGTAAAAGTATTAATACTATTCAATAGTGTTTCTTTTTATTTTACTGTAAAGCATTCAGTCTCCTGTATGACTATAAAAAATTCATGTCAGAATTATCTGCATCTATTTAATCTTCCAGTAAACACCGAAAACGTTGCCCAGGACTGGACATTACAGAATCGTAAAAAAATATTTGCAAACTTCTTAAAATTTTCACAAAATGTGCAATCTTACCGTATATGACGTATAGTGTATTATAAATTATTGCGGAAATTTCAACATTTCATAATGAACAAGTTTCAGTATACCATTGGAAATACATTCCATTGTGGTCACTGTGCAGTTTTGATCATAAAATTCTGCTGATGATGAATATTTACAGTATATATATCGACAAATTATGTAACTTACTACTGTACATGTATTGTGTATATATACAGCATTCTTCAATATTGTTCACGTTAGTAATTGAACATAATGCTGATAGTGAACATTTCATTGATAATAAATTGATAATTATACAATATGAGATAACTAGTATTTGTTTAACTTCTTATACTGAAAGTTTATATCCGCTTTCCGGAAACGGAAACTTTCGTACTCTCCAATAATTATCTATTAATTATCGTCCAATACATATACTGTATGTAGCTGACTAGTTGAGTTATTCTGATAGCGTGTTTGTACGTACTTTGCTATAGTACTTTGAAACAGATTTTACAATTCACATCCATGTTTGATCAGATCTTTCGTAACTTTTGAATTATATTGGAGGAGCTATAGGAGCATGAAACTGTATTGACGCAAAACTTCTGCTGAATGATGATAAGTTATAAGACATTGGATTGCTATTATAGTATATTATTTACTTTCCGTACTTCGTACAGTTTTGATTGAATTTTGATAAATAAATTTGAAGCTTTATTATCCACAAATTTTGTATTTGTACATATGCAGAGAAATATATATCGCAGCATTTACCTATAATGTGATTACTGCTGTTCCTTCGCGACAACTCGTTAAATCTGACATTCCTAAGTATGCATAAAAATAACTCACGTAACTTCAGATTATGTAATTTTCACAGAATTCGCAAACAATATTAATAACTTAAGACGGAATATACATCAAGAGCAAATCATCTTAAACTGTATTGATATATTCTTCCTAACTTTTCATTATCATTTAACTTTGTCTCGTATGTTAATCAATTTAGACTCCACAATCAACTTCATCATAAATGAAAGTGACAGTTTGTTTATTAAACTTGAGACATTTTCCTTCAGTATAAAGACGTATATATAATATAGAAGTGCAGAATTTCCAATCTCAAAATCTCAGCATGTTAGAAATAATCCTTACTTGAATACAAAGTCAAACTTTGTATTTACAGCAGGACGCTCTTTTTCGTCTTTTAAGTTTACAGTTTGGTGTTATAGTGCTGCACGAACAAAGTTAATATGCTGAAAATATTTAGAATATTAACATTATTGCATTAAATGTGAAAATATTTCATTACATAACATATAAAATGAAAGAAAAGAACTTCTTTTCCACAAAGAAGTAATGCAGTAAATTGAAATAATGTAGAAATAGTTTTAGAGATTGTTCATTAATACCATATTAACAAATTCCCCATGATTATAATTACATAAAAATAGAAAAAGTGTATAAAATGTCTCATAACTTAATCCTGAAAAAGTCTTTCGTGATATTTGTCATCAAAACTATACGTATGTAATAATTAACTTGCAGCAAATAAAATAATAACACAAAAAGGTAACAAAATGCAATTCTGAAATTTATAAACCTCATAAGAATGACTTTGAAAAGACTAATACAATATTGTCATTTCAAACTTTAAAATAAGCCAGAATGCATCACAGACTATAATATTAAATTACATCATTATATATATATCGGGTATAATCTCATATCTATCACAAAAGGGATTGTTCTGATGAATGCTGAAAACCTGTTTAGATTTATTCACATTGAGATTGATATGCATGGTGTAGTAATTTAAGGATGGAATCAATACTTTGTTACGTATAAGGAATTTTAAAAGTGCTGATAAACATGTATCTTCTTCAAAGCTTGTAACTTGATAGGAATAATAAACCATCATGTACAGTCAAAGCCTTCCTTCTCAAATAAATATTCTGTAGCACCTTCTTTTTCATTTTGTTCTTTTTAAGAAAATTTCATACTTGTGAAGAGCAAGAATATTCCATTTATGCTGTTTATTCCCTACAAAAATTGTTTGGGTATATAAAAAATTATACTGAATTTAACTTCAGAAGATTTTTTCAAGTAATAAAGAGGTTTGGCTTGAAGACTTTTTTGAAGCCGCCTTCAAGGGTATAGCGTGCTAAAGTTTTCGATCTACAAGCTGAGGGATTTAAGATAAACCACGCCCCTTTCAGCAGACAATATTTTAAGACGGTAGTACATGTTATTTGATTAAAATGAGTCAAATCATAATTTGTCAACTAGTATTGAGGTTAGTATTCAAAATTAGCTCTTGTTCTTTTATTTTCAAAACAAAAAAGTGTGAAAATTCGAAGATTCATGCATTAGTCTACGCAAACACTTGTTTTAACAACTCTAGAATTCCAGCTTCTAGCCAAACAGTAAAATTACAATTATTCTCAAAAGTCAGTAATTTATTTCAATTAGAAAATCTTGAAGTTGGTAAAAAAAAATATTCAAGCTGAATCACTTTAATATCTCAGATTAACTGAAACCGCGCTGTAATACATATTCAGCAAAATTATTAAAATTTGAAACAGGTGTCGAAAAACAGTAAATCATAATCGAGCAATTACAAATTTCCGTTCAACTTTCTATCTACTGCTGGTATGTGTACTTTTTAAGAAGATAATTTATGAGTTGGAAAGATTGTCTGAAGCAACGAATATCTGCTGATATTGATGACCAAACATTCACTTTGTCGGAAATTCATTTATATACTAATGAAATACAGTCAATATTACAATTATCCGAAATTATTTCTAAGTAAGATAATGAGAAATTACTCGCATGCAACAATATCTCTGTTGTATCGGGCTGTCATTGAATTTTTATGCAAGCAGTATATATTCAAAACAATGTTAAAAACCTCTGTTTTTCACAGTTTATAGTATCTATGATATCACAGCTAAAACTACTTCTATCAAAGTATCAAGAGTTCTTTTTTATATAACTTGTAATAATTATTTTATTATTAATAGATTACATTGTTTGAGCAGTCTTGTATCCGCAGAATATGACTTCCGTAATTATATTTCACTATATAGTACAACTAACAAATAAATAATATTAGTTGCTAATGTGAACTTTTAAAAGTTAACTGTATACTCTTCAATATTGTTGAATTTTTTGTGTCGTTTTGAGTTTCGGTAATGCTCATAATAAACTTCTTGATTTGATATTATAAATACTTACCATTTATGCATTCTTACACCCATTTTGTAAAATTAAATTGAATAGTAAGCTTTTGAAGTCACTAAATAATTTGTATATAGTGGACAAAATTACTGTATTTAATTCCCTGTTTTCTTCAGCGTAATTTTATCCAATCCAGAAATGACCAAGGCAATTTCTCTCCATCATCTGACTCTTTACCACGTTCCCTTATTCTCTAAGTCAGTTCAGCAAATCGATATTAATATTATTATCTAATAGTGTACGTGATTGTGTATTTGTTGTGTGACTAGATGTTGCTATAGTATTGGGTTTTTGCAAAGTATAGAGTATAACATCCGCAAGTAATACGAACAGCGTTTACTTCACTTTATGGAGGTTTCTAGTCTTTATCTCATGTTAAAGTGTTCAGCTGTTTCTACAGAATGTCCTATAATAAAACATTGAAAATTGAACTATTGTATTTATATATCAGGGGCTAAATATTTTTCCCTTCATTTAAAGGCACAATATGTTTTCGGGACAGTATTGACTGCTGTAGTCACTGTATCTGCCAGATTCGATGTAGGGTTAAAAGCATAATTTTCTAATGGGGAAAAGTACAAAAATCATCATAGTACTGTACTACTGTTACTTGTGCATCAATTTTCTTATTTTTATCTTTTCGAAAACCTTCTGTAAATAATCATCAAGTACCAAGGTCAGCAAATCACTGCTGCCAAGACTCATCTATTGTCATGAATAAATGTAATATTCATGCTGAATTTAGAACATGAGAGTTTTCTTCAGCATAATTTAATTCTGAACATCAGCAAAATCAAATCAAATTGATAATTTATGCCATAAACCTTTTACTAGACTTTCTCAATGCGAAAACATTGCAACTTTGTATTTTATATTACTAACTTGGCAGCGTAATATACTGTATTTTGAATTATAAGAACTCTAGCCGTTTAACCCATCAAGGGTGTTTCTGACAACCGCCAACTGATAATCCCTTGTTAGTCTGTTTAAATTCTTTG
>JAQIWE010005400.1:0-10014 GCA_034698565.1 Campodea plusiochaeta
AAATACACAATTTGAACCACCCAAACAAGTGGTCAACAATGGGTTTACCCGTCAAAATAGTTTGAACACAACCAATTTGAGTCAGTAAGATTTTGGAAGGAGTACATCATTAAACAACTGATTTTTGCTATGTTTCGACATAAAACGCAGACTAATTTTATTCACCCAAAGATTATATTATCATAAATTCCTCTTATGCAAAATACCATTGTTTTGTTATTTCCTGATATTTGTAACCTTTGAATATTTATATTTCAGCCTAATTTAATTCGAGGAGTGATCGCTGCCGCCATTGCTGCCTTCGCATTTTCATTCATCTGTCTCGTCTATAAGTATAGATGGAAACCTAAGAAATTAACTGGAACAGGTAAAATATGTGTTATGTTATACTGTAGCAAAAATTGATCATCTTTGAAGTTAATTTTATTCATTATGCGAAGACTAACGTAAAATTATGTGATAAGGAGCTTCAAGAATGCGATAGTTTATAATAGTAGTTTTGACTAATTTATTGGAACATATTGTCAAAATTTACACGAGCAAACTGTATAGTTTATCAACGCAGAAATGTACGGAATATATTTATATTGATAGAAATGAAAAGCCGAATTCCGTAATAAGCACTCGAAGCACTCTGTATATTATAGGACATTATCTAACATGTTTCGAATTAAACAATTCACCATCAGGGGTACATATAACATCTAATTGCAGTTCTTATATTTATGTACCCCTGATGATGAGCTGTTTAATTCGAAACATGTTGGGTAATGTTCTATAATATACAGAGTGCTTATTGTATTATGGAATTCGGCTTTTCATTTCTATCAATATAGTTTATCAAATTATTTCAGTTTAACTTTGAACCAAATGAATTCTTTACAACACACTTACATTTTTAATGTTCTTTTGGTACTTTAAATAATTTTGAAATATTTTTCTTTTTATATATACTGGTATTGAATATTTTGGTTGTATAGGTTTCCTTTTAATACAGAAACGAACCAAATAAAAAAATTCATCACAGTAAAACGATATACAATTTTACGAACTATACTGTATGTAAATATAAAATAATATATCACACTACCTAGCGTAAATAATAGTATTACATAGTAAGTTCAGAACCGTCACAAAGCGAAACCTGTTACACCATACTGACCTTGATTAAAATAATAATTGGCAAATATCTGTTAATTAGCTGTCAACAATATTAGTACACGTTATACAACTCTTTCATTATCATTATCATTATCATTATACATGTATATTGTAATAAATTATCTTTTAATTATGGATATTTATTCCTGCTGGGAATTAAGATTGAAGAATCATGCAAAAATATAATTCTTTACAAACTGTGCCTCTGATTTGTGTTATAATATACAGTATTACATAAGTCTGACACTTTGTGATATACAGAAATAAAGCGTCTTCAGATAAATATAAAGTTCGTTTCGAAAACTGCAGTACAACGTACAAAGGTGTAATTTTTCTTATAGTAATAACATAACAGTAAATTAAAATTAGAAATGTACTATTCTTTTTGAAGGATTCATATGTGTTTATCATTTTTTTTGCTATTACCATAGGCGGAACTAGATCATTCTTATTGGAGGGACAAAAGTACCTATAAAGCTGATTCCGTTGGAGACAGTCCGCGAAGCGCCACCTTGGTTGGCGCGAGCGAAGAAAATTTTGAAAATTTATGGTGAAAACTCCTTATTTTAGACCCTTTGTATTAATATTTCGTAAAAATCTGGCTTCTTTTTCTAATATTTTTCACCTTTTATTGTTTTAGATGCATTTTTCTGAATTTCTTTAGATTTTTTCCTCTTTTCGAAACCTAATGGGGGGGGGGGGGGGGGGGGGGGGGGGGGGGGGGGGGGGGGGGGGGCAGCTGCCCCCCCTGCCCCCCCCCCTAGTACCGCCTATGCAGAAAATATGTGATAAAACAGTTCTATCTGTATAGCACCGTATACGGCTAGTGTAGTTATTCAAATTCTATAAAGATATATGGGCTATAACTAAAAATATAAATTGACATCGTCATGATATAATTAAGGTAATGTACGCTAGTCGATGCTAGTACAGAAATTAAAACTGTTAAGGAAATAAAATTAATTCCGTTCAAACACCTATATTACCTTACCTTGTATTTCCGCTTTTTAAATTTGATACAAAAGGTCATCTGAGATCTACTGGAGTGTAATATGAGATAAATCTGCTCATTTAAATGTAGGAAATACAGATTCAAAAAGTCAAAACAGATTTAATAACAGGGAATTATATACTGTGGCAATATTAAATAATTGTTAAACAGATTGGTTGTGAATATAGTTCACTGCTTTTCTCTGTGGGAAGTATAGGCTAAAAATTGCTGTGATCGGTATATGTTGTTTTATAATTTTGATTCAGTACTTTTATTATTTTTTATTTTCAGTTTTTATTTGTTATTGCAGGTTATATCAATTAAAATTATTAGAAACCCTTCACAAGCAGCCGCAATAGCTGATCATAAATTTATTCTTATTTTTTTTTCTTTCGCATGTAATTTTTTGTTATTATTTTTTGGTCAGAGCTCCAACAGGGCATCTAGACTCCCTATATGTATTTACGCCACTGACAGAGCTCGTCAGAATATCAATTTGCAGATACTAAGAACAAAACACCTTTTTTTTATAATCGCATTACTCTGTATAATATTCATAAAACTCTCTTATTAAAATTTAATTATATAATAATCACATCATTTCTAAAAAAAATTCAAATTGAAACCCGCGAATCAAACTTTCGCGCCCATGAACCAGTAGCGCCTCTATCGGATAAATGTTGAAGTGGTACAGGGTGTCCATCTTGGGTGTGTGAGAAAAAGACTGATTGTGTTGCGTATTGTCTGAAGTTTTTCAGAATCGACTGCCATCGGAAATGTCTGAACGAGAAGATAATGTTTATAAAGCTAAACTTGCTGAGCAAGCGGAAAGATATGATGGTAAGCAGATTTCGAATAAAAAATTATTTTAGTTTCGCCGATAACGGCTATTGAATAATCATGTCCGGTTTTGCCGACGCTTTCGCTGATATAAATCGCATTCGTTCTCGAAAATGACAGTAATTATGCTTTAATTCATGCTATGTATATTACCAGCATGTTCTACAGACCTAGGGCCAAGTATTTCATATTTTTCGATAAGTTTTCTGCTTGTTTTCATAACTGACGAATCAAATTTTTGTCGGTGATTCATTCTTTGAGATTGACGTTCATTGATTCCAGACATTCAAATTCCAGGCAATCATAAGAAGCAAATAAATGAATGGTGTACTTCTGCATTTGATGCAATATTTCTTATGTTGGGAAACCTGTCTTCTATTTAATTTTGTGGAACATTGGGGGAAAAGCATGAAAATCACTAAAGAGCATTGACCAGTTGACATTAAAATTTGATTTAGACTAGGGGCCTAGGCTAGTACACTAATCGGCTCTACAGACTAGCCTGCATTCTTAATTTGAACACAGCCTACCCTTTGATTATTGAAATTAGGCCTACAGTTATCTTACAAACTTACATGACAGCAACTAGCCTACGGTACCTGAGAAATGAATAAAAATTTGTTAACAGCAGGTTAAAATGTTAATTTTAAGTCAATTTTATCTGTCCATTTAGCAGTTTAGGTGCAGCTTTGTGACCTTTGTCACATTTTCATAGGTAGGCTACCATACCTTAGCATAAGCCTAGGCTAGTTCACGTTTGTTGAAGTCAGTGAGAAAGGAAAAACTTCCTCTCATTTGAGACTAATCACAAGCCAATTTAGTGTTGTGATTAGCCTTCTACCATCCCATAAGAGAAAAAATTCCCCCTCATGCCGAATCTACTGTTTTTCAGTAACTTAAAATTATTCAATTGTGACAAATTATACATTAGCCTAATGGATGCAAAACTTCATTTTTAGTGGGTTTTTGAAACTGTAGCACTAGCCATTCATTTGTATTATCAGTAAAACCAAAGATTTTTCCTTTATTCTTCCACAATCTCCATTCCATAAGAAAATCTTTGGTTTTACATCTTTTACTGTTAATAGTTAATACAAATCAATGGTGAGTGCTACAGTTTCAAAAATCCACAAAAAATGAAGTTTGTGAAGTTCTGCATCTATTAACACTTTAACTGCCAACCAAAAATCAAGGAACCCTTCCCAGATGCCAAGTGTGTGACAGGTGATTTAAATAGCATGAGTTGAAGACTCCCAAAGGAGTACGCGGCAGGTGGACAACTACCTACTTCGACGGCCAAAGGAGTCGGTGGCAGTCAAAGTGTTAATGTATAATTTGTCACAATTGGCTAATTTTAATTTACTGAAAAACAGTAGATTATTCGGGCAACCGAATCTACTTATAAGGGGGAATTTTTTCTCTTATGGGATGGTAGAAAACTAATCACACTACTAAATGACCAAACTGAAAATGGCTTGTGATTAGTCTCAAACGAGACAAGAAAAACTGTTGAAAGCGAGCTAGGCTATTATTTTAAGTTATAAATTTCAGTTAGAGCCTTTATGCATCAGTGACGTACTGCAGACCTACTTATTTTAACGGTTCATGCCATTTTGGATTTTATAGTAACTTATTTTCTTTCTTCTGCTCCGAAATGCATAAATTTTTCCTTTCTTCTGCATTCTTCTAAAAAAAAAACACAGGTTTCCTCAGAGTACCGTATTTTGAAAGATCATGGTCATATCTTATCAAAATAGTCAATCAATACAATCGGTAGTCAAAGAAAGACAAATTTTACTCATAGCCTAGCCTGTGACTACTAATAGGTTTAGTTAAAATAGGCCTATATGGCAAAACAGTTTTGACAGGGGCAATGAAGCGTTAACAAAGGGAAGAAAAGATTTTTCACATTTCAGTGTAAACCAAACTAAAGCCTTGTCAAAATTTGGTTTATTTTAACATATAAATAAATTTATTAGCAATAATGAAACAGCTTAAAACTTTCCAGTTTCGAAATTTCCAGTTGTAAAATAGTGATGTCACAGTTTTTACTATGAATCACCAAATAGAATTTTAACATTATCAGTACCGTACAGGCATGGAAATGTTACAACATAACATTGAAAATTTGATAACGTATGATAAATTTAGATAAACAGATAACAGAGTTCATGGATTAGTTTTTCTTGATACGCAGTGCATACCATTAAATTTTATATAATAACAAGTTTTAGCCTTTTCAGAAATTATTGCTGAAGTACCAGTAGTCTAAATAATTTTTTTTAATTATTAAATTTTGTAGATTTTGCAAATATTTTGAGTGAAGTTCATTTATCAAACTTTCTCAGTACTTTTACCCTCATTTTAGACAATTCTACATTACAAAAAATATTACTTGAATTCTTGATGACATCACTCAACACACTAGGCTAGTCATTATCAATGTAGCCACACCCTTTTCTAAGTTTTGCATCTGTTCCTTGTAGAAAGTTATACATGCACTGAAAGCATGGTATGCAGTTCAGAAATGCATTACGGGTACGGTAAAATTGTTATAATATTTATAGGCTGTGGATAATGAGAATTAGGTCTATAATTAATTGCAGTATGTCATGTAGAACAGGAACTTTTAAAAAAAGTATCGTCTTCTTCACATGAAAAAATAAGGAGGTACTGGTAAATTCAATTTGCAAGGACTTGGTATTCACAGTCTGCTTAGTCAGACCACTTTTAGTTATAAAGCAATTTCAAATCTTATGTGCCAAGTGCCATGACTTTTTCAAATGTTTTGGAATCTGTGATCCTGTCATTCCTGTGGCTGCTGTTATTCAAATTTTGTTTGTATTTTAAGTAACTAAAATTAGAGTAGACTGTATGCCTGCAGAGCTGCAGTAGCCTATAATATTTCAGTTCTGTTCACAATATTCTGTGTTCTTACCAAATATCATACTCAGATCGTCAGATGTGTTCTTCCGAACTTCTGTACAGTAAAATGAATTTAGTTCAAGTAGGCCATCTCTCAGAGATTCTGAACCATGAAGGTATATTCTTATTGAATTATAAGTTAAATTTCTTGACAAATTTTGATTAAATAATTCCCTGTTGAGAGTCCAATGTGGCAACTTAGACGGATACAAACAAACAAACGAATTTCTTGATTGATTTTGATTAAACAATTAACAGGTTTTTTAAAAAACACTGCTACTGAAGAAATATTACCTTTATAATATTTAGGTAGTACCTTCTTATTTAATGCAAAGGAAGCAGTCATTTTACAGTTTTCAACAGTCTGCTTCCGACAATTCAGTTTTGACATTTAATTTTACAACTACTTTCAATTAAATGTAAATGAAATTTTTTTAAGACTATAGATCTTTAAATTGTAAATAAGATTATGAAATAGGCCTATTAATACCCAATTGAATCATGGATGATCAAAGATTACTAAGACAAACTTTTTCTTGAAAACAAATGATTTTTCTCAAAAGAAAAATGCAGTAAAGTTATTTTTTCATAAAACTAACAAAAAATTTTCCAATGTTAACCATTATTATTTTATTTCTCTCTCTCTTATCTGTAGAAATGGTTGAGTCTATGAAAAAGGTTGCTTCAATGGACCTTGAGCTGACAGTTGAGGAGCGCAACTTACTTTCAGTTGCTTACAAGAATGTTATCGGTGCACGTAGAGCCAGCTGGAGGATAATTAGTAGTATTGAACAGAAAGAAGAAAATAAAGGAGCAGATGAAAAGCTCGAGATGATCAGACAATACAGGTCACAGGTACGTGAAATCAAAGGAAATTTCTGGGAGAAGTGAGAAAAATTAATTGAGGGCTAAGTAAACCTTTGTTTGATTTCTTTGATCCTATTATGCCTGATTCTGTAGTTCATTATTCAGATACAGTACAGTAACATTCTGATTCGCAAATGTAAAAATAACAGTGTAGAATAGTTTAGTGTTATTTTGATTCTTTTACTACAAGTCGCCTAGTCTGTTATAAATAATTTTGTGTTACAAGTTACCAATAATCAGAGAATTTAGAAATTATGAGGTATCACATGCACTTTAGCGAAAAAAGGTACTTAGAATTACGAATGTTTTTGCAGAAATGAGTTCAGAAGAGACCCCTTATTCATTCTAGTACACATCCTCCTCAATTTCCTTACGTTATTATTTCAAGTTAGGTTAGGTAAAATTTAGTTAGTTTAGGTTAATTTATTGCATCAGGTAGGTTAATATCCAGTCCCGGGTAGGTCAATCTTCATTCTCTGATAGGTCAATCTCCATTCTCGCCTCTCGGATAGGTCAACCTCCATTCTCTGGGAGGTCAAGGTCTCAAAAAGGCCAAAATTGCTTTTTTTACTAGTTATGGTATTCAAATGAAGATTTCCACTTGCAAATTCAGAGTAATAATTATATGCCAGTAGTGTAGAATCTGAATTATTTGCAAGACTCTGCCTGCCATTGAAGTAAACTTGGGAGTTTACAGTTCCGAAAACCCCAAAATATTTTTAAGTCAGGAAATGAAAATAGGCCTAGTTTTCCATTAATTGAAATTATGTACACTTAGGCCAAAGGTAGCCTAATCGGCTAGTGATTTAGTGATTGCTATCCCAGGTTCATTTCTCAATCCCAGGATTTCGGGATCGATATTTAGTAATCCCGGGATCCTGAAATCCCATTTTTCAAAATCGAAATGTCATTATCATAACTTTAAACTTAAATGAACTTCGAAACCAAGGCATGTTATACATTTTTGGAATCGGCAGAAAACAAGGAGTAAGACTATCAATAAACCAAGTGATTGTGAAAAGTATCGAATGTTTAGTAATTTATTGTTTCAAATCGCCGCGAACATCAGAAGTAAATCACCGAGTTTATATTCTTGCAAATATTACGTCAAAGCAAAACATAGTAGCAACATTTCGTTTGATTATTTGAAATCTACACTTCAATGCACTTATTAACGTATATAAATTATATAACAAGTACATAAAAATTGCCTTTAGATGACGTTGTTTTAGTTTTATAGGCGATTGTAATGTATCTTAGGTCGTTTTGTGTATGTAAGAAACAATTGATGTTCAGGAAAATTTTCGTTAATTAACTGATTTCCAATCAATTTTCGTAATTTGAAAGCTCGTTGACACAATTGAAAGCAACATAGGCGCTGAAATTGATTAATTAAATAATTAATATCTGGAATACATGCAAAAATCATGTTTGCTTGACAAAAAAGAGTGAAAGGTAAAGGAAAAACGTTGGTTTTAGTAATCCCGGGATTTTGGGATCTCGGGATTGCAATCACTATAATTGGCGTACATTAATTAAATAATGAGCATGCTGAAATTTTAATTGTTTATAAACTTATTCTGTAATCTATAGTGAAAGTTGTCTAAATTATTTCAAGGTGTTGGAATGTCATTTATAGGGCAAAGATCTTAGCTATTTTTAAGAAAGAATTTGGCAGCATTATCATCTATTCTTTACACTTACTATAATGGAGATATGAACAGTTCTGCTTCAGTGAAATACTTATATTTTAGTTAATTGATTAATTGTCAGAATTTGATTTTTTTTAGATGTAGGCCTAGTTCAAGCTGTTACTTTGCAATTTTTTAAATTGTAAAACATTTAATGTAGACTAGGTAGGCAATATCCATGATGCCTTTTCATTTTTAATTTATTTAGGCTATTTATTTTTTCTTTCAAGACCTAGGCTAGCATATTCAAAAAAAGGATTTATTTTGTTTGATAGAAAATTAGAAATGTTTATTCCAGAAGAAATGCAATTTTAACTACGGTACATTAGTTAAAGCACCAGTAATAATCAAAATTATTGATTTATCTTGTAAAAAAAATAACAATGCTAACTTGTTTTTTAATTTGAAAGTATGATTTATTGTAAGATTCTGTTATTTCCGTAATATTATAGATTTTTTCCCTTGTTATCTCAGACTGTTTGGTCTTTGGTATCTGTGTGTCGAATCATGTAACTTATAGCTTAATGTGTAAGGCTGACACCGACTTTTATAATTGAGACAGGATATTGTGTAGTGTGCATATTTTGAATTTTCTAAAACAATTGTAGCCTAAGGTAAATCCAAAAATACTAAAATAGGATAGTAGAATAAAGGTTTTTATGATTTTTTATGACATTTTTTAACATTTTCTTCCCCAGATTCAGTCCATTTTTCATGTTTAAGTTAAAGACACTTTGATCTCTTCAAGTAATTTAAAACAATGTTTATTTCAACCACTAGCTTATATTTCATTGGTATTTATGGGAATAAATATTTTTGAAGGCTTGACTGGTTACCGGTGGTTATTATAGCACTAATCACAGTCCATAATATTCACAGCAGACAAGTAATAAGATAGCTTATATTTGCCCTTCTGAATTAATAACCACACACAATTTCACACAAACCTAACCACCCTACTTCCTTCCAGGTTGAAAAGGAGCTTCGTGACATCTGTTCTGATATCTTGAATGTTCTGGACAAACATCTTATTCCCTGTGCAACGTCCGGAGAATCCAAAGTATTCTACTACAAGATGAAAGGGGACTATCACCGTTACCTGGCAGAGTTTGCTACTGGGAATGACAGGAAGGAAGCAGCAGAAAACTCGCTTGTTGCCTATAAGTCAGCTAGTGACATCGCCACTACAGATTTACCTCCCACGCATCCTATCAGGTAATAGGCGAAGAAAAATATGTTTTTGTGGGATTGTTGACCAAGTAATTGATTGATTGATTGATTTTTTAGAATTATTGGGCGTTTTGGGTATATAATACTAGTGTGTACATAACCGCTTTATTTTACTATCCGGTTAACCGATTTAATAACCGGTTATAGCGATCTAGTATAAAAACTCCAACTTCAAAATCTAAAATTTTCTAAAAATACGTTTTCCTGCTGTATTTACCAGTGCAATATAGGCTAGTAATATTGTATACGAAAATGTTCGTATTGAAATAAGGATTTCAAATATGTTTACGATTTTTCCGTGCGAGTACT
>JAQIWE010005401.1:0-10014 GCA_034698565.1 Campodea plusiochaeta
GGGGGGATTTGTTTTGATGATTTTCAACAGTAAACTTATTACACAACAAATATATTACGTAAAAATCCGTATTAAGAAGTAAATTAATTGAATAATAATTTATTATGCCTAGAAAATAATTTTATACCCTTGAATTGTGACTCTCACCACTGTTGTATCGTTATTGTATAATATGGACTGGAATACATTTTCAAAATAAAAATTTCGTCACAACACATTTGATAATTAAAGGAAATAATTGTGATATGAAAATAACATATTAATTTACTTTCACTACATCCATCACAAACAGTTGGAGAAATTACACTTATAATCCTTTTTTATGAAAATACTTGCGTATTATAGTCGGACAAACATAACAAGGCGGGTGACCTTGAACAATAATAAAACTTTTTCCACTGTTTACATGCAGATTTCATTCCAAACTTTTCAAGGGTCATCCGCCTTGTTATATTTGTTCGACTATAAGTAATATTTAAAATGAAAATAAGATTATCATATCATCCACTTACAAAATCAAGCAACATTAAAGCATTTTCAGGAGTTAATACCGTATGAGAGAAGAATTTAGACTAACCTTGAGTAATACTTTCCAGTACTTTATAGTGTGCAAAATAATAGAGGTTGTAATAATATTAATATTTCCATCGGGTAACAGAGAGAACATATAAATATTTTCAATCTATACAGTTATTAGGTGGGCGAAACTACAAGTACAGGATGGGCAAAAATTGCACAGGCAAAAAAAAAGCTATGGCTCGAAACAGTGTGATTTTTTTCTCTTTTTTTAGGGGGGGGGAAGGGGAGCTCACGAACATGGTAAACTTTTTCTAGCACCTTTGCAATATATAGAATTTTCATTTCTTTGCAGTAATTTACATTATAAAAAAAAGGATTATATATTTTCCATATAAAAAAATCACTTCAAGTTTGATCGAAATGGTCATTGATGAGTTAACTTATCATAAATAATAACGCACAAATCCGTTATTCTCGCTTGAGTTTCAAATGGATTTCATTGAACATGCCATGGTATTTCAGGTTTACCATTTTTCGTCATTATGATATACAAATTTGTTGAAAAATATATTTATCTTAACAAATTAACCTAACAAATATGTTGATAAAGGATTAGCGATGCATCTGGGAGATTTAAACCATAATATAGACGTGAATCACATGGAACTACTACATGAATTTCTGGGATAGAAAAATGCCGCAAATCAGGACAGTGCTTAAATAAGAAAGATGGAAATTGTGACAAGCTGCTAATAAACGAGTATTTACTGTAACAATAGGTCAGCTGTTTAAAGGCAACTATGAACTTACTTCATTTTGTATATCGGTTTTCAGCCAATTTGAATATTTTAAATGACGTGAAAATAGTACTGCATATGGAAAGACATAAGGAGCTGGAAATAATTTTGTAAGTTAATTTTGTTACATTGTTTTCCGTATTTATATTAATGTTTGCTTTATTGTTCAGATCCTGATGATGGTCCTGTGAGGCTGAAACAATTGTCGAGAAATAAAAGTATATTTGTTGAGAAGAAGCCTATTATTAATATTTAAGAAGATCCTCAACAGAACCAAACAGCTCTAAATATTTTTAAAAAAATACTGTAGGCCTAATAGTTTATAGTGAAAAACTGCTTATACAGTAATTAGAAAGCTTTTTTTTCTCTAAATATGATTTTTTTGTATTATTCCCAGATGTGTCAGGAGGTTATAGTTCATCCATATTAAGTACTATGCGTTCAGGAATAGAAACATCAAAAATCCTTCATATTAACCAGAAAATTGAAAAATGTGATGTATTAAACATTAGTGATGTGTTTTACTTGGCTACACTAGGAGGTGCAAAAGGTAAATTCTTTAAAAAATTAATACAGAGAAAAATTATTTACTTATTTGTCTCATTTTCTTCTTTAAAGCTTTATCAATGGAAAGTGAGATTGGCAATTTTGAAGAAGGTAAATCTTTTGATGCCCTGTTGATTAATTTGAAGAGCCCAAATTCACCAGTTCACATAAATAATTCTGGAGATCTTCGTGAGAGATTTGATCAATTCATCATGTTGGGAGATGATAGAAATATTACTCATGTTTATGTTAATGGTGTGGAGAGGAAAGGTAAATTTGCATCAAAGTAATTAAAGTATAGAAAATCTTTAATATTACAAGTATATTTTCTCATATTGAGATTGATTTATAAATGTTATTTTGAAATTGTCAGCACTATAATTATAAATATTTTGTTTTGTTGTATGCTTACCACGGGTGGAAAAGTGTGGTAATCTGGTAATATAATTACCGGGAACGGATCACTATAATCAGGAACGAAATTGAAAAAAAATGCCAAATTTTGTTTTTTATCGGCAATCATACTACTAAATCGGGTTGTATATTTTTAAAATACATATACGCCGGAAAATGTTCTGCTGATTTCTTTACTTTATTTTTCGTTGACAAAAAGTAGGTACCCGGATACCCAATGAAAACACTAATAGTTTGTAATTCCTTCCACTGCCGATTGGTTAGTAATGGAAAAAATCGGTAAAAACATTTTCTTTTTCGAAACCTATCATCAGGAACGAAAATTATTGAAAAATCTTATTACCAGGAACAAAAAGAACATTTTCCACCCATGATGCTTACTGTCATAGTGTCATTGATATTATTTTTCATGTGTCTTTTAAATTGTGATCACAAACACACAAAGTAACTGCGAAGCTACTCCACAAATAAATGAACTTTGCTTAGTTTGAGAGAATGTAATAAAGTAGTTTTATTATTCTGGTAACATGAGAACTAAAAATATACTTTTTCTGGTCAATAATTTGTTGCAGATATATTTACGAAGCATGTTTTAATATCATTATTATATAGGCTACTGTAATATTGATTTTCAAATCTTAAATAAGACAGTTAAAGGAAGTAAGACATTTTAAAAAACAATAAATTAAAATAAGTGTGATTCAACGTATGTGTCTTGAAATCCAGTCTATAAAATATGTAACTCGAGTGTAGACTCCAGGGAAGTTTGGTTCTGCACAACGGTAACCAAATGAAACTACACCAAGTAAATAGAAAGTAGAGGAATCTGCAGGAGAAGGCCACATTAATGGACCTCCAGAATCACCCTGGAATAAATTATGGAAAGGTTTAATCGTATTATTTATACAGTTGTATTCTTGTATTTTGTGGAAAGGTTTAATACACTTGTATTCTTGTGTAGGGTAGTGAAAATTAATCACTACAGTACATGAATTTTGGGTAAATTGGAAGTAATATAGATCTATTCTTATAAGCTAGTATTATACTCAAGTTGTGGTTTATATGTGTTGGTGATAATGACTGCCTAAAGTGCTTTTTTTTGTTCAGAAAATACATACATTGTTGATATATATATCATACTTTAAGTAATGTATTATTTATGAAACATTTATATATTAACTAGATTTTATATTAAAGAAAAGATTACATTAAAATTCTTCATGTCCCCTACTATACTTTTATACCATTCTGATAGTGGTAAGTTTTCTTTACTGTATGTTTATAGTTCTTATAATTCTGAGTCGTGAGAATAAAGTATCATCACTCTAAAAGTGACTTATAGTGGAAAGTCATTTATTTTTAAATCAATTAGATGCTGAAATGAAATCATAAAATTTTAATTTTCCTCATATGTATTTTTTTAAGTCGACCTACAGATTGTACATACTATACGTAGCATTATAGCAATGTTAAAACATAATAGTGTGGTACCTGAATTTTGTGTAACAAATGATTTAAGATAAAAGAAAGTTTAGTCATTCTGCTGTTCCCATTTTATAGCTATTTTTTTTAAATTAAATAATTGAATAGCTGATTAATGTAATTTAGTAAAGTAATAAGAAATGAGTAACAATAATAATGTATTGAAATTACCTGACAAGCATCCTTTCTTCCTCTCCCTGCACACAAAATTCTATCATCAATCACTTGTTTAGGAAATGGTTTATATTTTTCTTTACACTCTGGATTGGGAAGAACTGGAACTGTAATTTCCATTAACACACTACTTGCTGGACCATCTGGAAAGTACAGAAACGTATATTCTTTTAAAGTTGTGTAAAAAATATTCATCATAATAAGCATGTGATGGACTGAGGTGAAATATTAGAGCCAATCTTGAATTTAATATGACACTATTTAATAAGTTTAGATGAACAGAATAGTAAAAATCTCTCTTTTTAGAGTATATATATCTAAATACTTGTTCGACAGAGGGTTAGGTACTTAAATTTGAAATTTAGTAATATTAGTTTAAATGGGATGTTTTGAGAAAAATATAAAAAATGAAAACAGTAATATTTTAGGATTCTCAAGGACCTTAATGAATAGTAGATAAAAAAATTCTACTTCATTGTTCATAATTTTATATAATCATAACTCAATTGGCATATATTATCAGATTATTATTTGAAAGGACTTTATCTAATTTTACTTACTAAAACGTATAGCACCCCATCCAGCTACAAAGGGTTGTGTATTTACAAATGTATTTGAACGAAGTTGTGAACTTACTGGTAAACAGATTGGATGGATACGAACTGAAACAAATTAATTGAAATTAATAAATTTTAATTTACAAAATATTGTAGTGAATATCTTACATGTAGGTGAAACTGGTTCTGCTAATTCCAATATAGCTATATCATTTTCAAATGTATTAGAATTAAATTGTTCATGAGGTATTCTTCTCTGTACTGCTATATTTATTGGTTCGGCACCATCATCATTAGATGCTAAATCATGCTCTCCAAGACGTACAACTACTCTGAAAGAATAGGTTTAATATTATACAGTAACGAATATTTTCTGTTATGAGACTTGTGCTTTTCTTCATTACTTGTATTAGAATTTCTGAATTTCATTACAACAATTTACCTCAAAAAACTCTGAGAAAGATATGATCAGTAGTACATGTAGAAAAATATTTCCAAAAGGATGAATATTGTATTGTTGCTATGTTCACTTTCTTTAATATCTATTTCACTTTTCTCCAATTAACTTCAACACTTAAAAGTATTTTTAAAACTTTCGGAGGCTCCTGTTTGCTATACCCTCTTTAAATATGCCTATGCAAATGATCTTTGAGATACTTGCAACAGTTAAGATTTGTTTCTTTTAATTTATCATTATTTCATTTGTATCATTTAACTTATAGAAGTTTTATTCAAGTAAAAACAATAATTCTCAACTAATTTTTGAGATGGGGAGAATGCATTTGTTGAAATAAGATTTAATACTTACAGATCATTCCGAATACAGTGAGCTGCTGTTACAACATGACGATTTGTTATGAGGGCACCTCCACAAAGAAATTCAATTCTTCCTGCTGTTCTGTTATACCCAACTGCAGCTAACCAAGGCCATGCACCTAAAATTAAAGGTTTATATTAAAATATTACTCTAATCTAAAAAGACAATTTCTAGTGAGTTGACAAGTGCCAAAATGACTTTGAGGTTTAATAACTCAGAAAGTTATGGAGTCTATCTGCTAATATTGTTTGATCAAGCACTATAATAACGTATCACAATTTTATCCATGCCACAAATACGAAACGTTATGTTGAAAATATGTTTGGAATTTTGGGAATCAAAATTTAGGGTTGCTACGAGAGAGCTTGAAATTTATCCCTAGCCATCTCCAGTTTTTTATCGAATTTGAGCTTAATTCACATTGGGGTATATAAAAAAAGAAATGTAAATAATTAAACTACGTGAAAAAAAACTTCGCGAACTTACCTACTGTTGCTTCGACTCCTCCAGTTATTCTAGTATGAGTTTTATTACTGAACCCACACCCACGAAATGGAGCATCTTCATAATCAAGTGTTGGTTGGATTGGAATAACAGGTGACGTGGGTCGTCTTGTCGAAGTCACTTCACGATTTCTTACATTTGGACAACATACCACTGGATCATTACCGTTGTAACCACAAAGAGATTGACGAAGAAATTGTCTTCCTATCGGCGTTAAGTTCTGGAGAACACTTAATAACGCTGGGCATTGACGAATGTTTATACATGTTCCAGTTTCACCTCGCGGATTTCGACATGTATCTTGATTGCGTGTGCCTGTGTCGAAAAGGATATCTGCAAATAGAAAAACAAAACAGTGGGTTTATATAATTAATTGTGTTCTAGATTTTGTACATACTTTCATATAATATTTTTTATACCTCATAATGTCATAAATTCGGTGTAAGAAATCCATTATATTACATATAGTATATAGGTTATAGTCTGTTAACTTTGAATAAGAAACGATATTATATGTTACTGCCCGCATAAATTATACCAGACCATTTCAGTTTTTTTAATATATGCTGGTAATTTAAAAATTTGTGTAATCGGATTGTTTCCACTATATCCAACCTTGGCAGGAGGCATAATTATATTAACATGATAAGGAAATATTACAAATATAAATATCAAAATAACTCTCAATAAGAAGAAGAACCAATTCAGTAGTTTGAATTTTCAGCATTAATATCGGAACAAAAAAATCCAATTTCCATAGACCCTGAATATTACGAAAAGTCCGTATTTATAGAACACTGCGGTAAATTATATTGAAATCTCAAAGTAATTAAGGAAGATTTAATCGTTTCGCTTATAAATAATAGTTTCTGCAAAATCTACTGGTAACGATAACTCAAAGCACACACCACGGACAAAAGTGCAATAATAATAATTATTCTGTTTTAAAAAGTTGACCATTTACTTGTTTTAATGTCCTTGAATGATTTCAAAATTTTCCCGCAAACTGGAATGATATTCAGTTCTACAGACGTCCGGAACAGTATACAGTTCCACGTGAATTACTTCACTCGTGATTTTCGGGAGATAGTCTTCGAATGTGAGAAAATACTTTCAGCGAGCTTCTTTTGTTTATCTTTTTATTTGAAAACATTATATATAAAAATAATGTTTACTTTACTAGCACAAATTAATATTCTAGTAAATACATTGTTTTTAACAAAAATACGAAGAGATTAATCAAGTTAAGTATTATCTTACATTATAATAGCTGACTCCGATATTCTTTTACATTAACATACAGAAGTCACTTTGTTACTTGTATAGAAAAATACTGACGTTATCATGACGTTGGCAATTCTTGTAAAATGCTATTACATTTGATATAGACTGACCGTGAAGAATTTATGATACGGTAATTCCCAAGCGTTGAAGTCACTTAAAATAAAGGTTTTATATTTGTTTACCTTGACGTTTATATCTCTCTCCTGCATTGGAATAACATGTTGAGAATGAAGCAGCAAAAAATGTGAAACACACCAATAATCTGATCATAATTTGGGAAATACGTTGGTGAAGCTATCTGTAAAAATAAAAAGGCAACTTTAGTGTTTTTTCTAGTTGCTTTGCAGATGACCAAGATATTAATATAAGTTGCTGGCTATTCACTATAATTTTTCTTCGTTATTACACTTCAGAAAAAATCCCAAGAAATCTTACTAACTGCATAAGGCATAATCATTAAAGATAACTTATTAAAATTAATGTGTTAATTCAAGCATTAACAGGAATTTCTGTTGGCCTTGACATTTAAGACGCACTTACGGAAATATTTAAAAAATTCAAATAACAAACCAATTTTTATAAATGCATACAAATCGTGCAAATATATATACTTACAATTTAATCTGGTGCACTTCATACAGATTCTCCAGGATACGATAGCTATTTTCTTCAAATGACATCATTATAGAGAATACTTCCATAGTACAGGTCACATTGTCAATAATCCATACTATGAACAGTTACCGCGTCACATGGCACTAATCGTGTGTTAATTATAAATATTCACAGAATAAAAAAATCCCGATGCAGTAAAACAACTCTTGCGATACTTGCTCCTGGAAGATCCCAGTGTTAAATAACGAGAATATCTTTGCAGATTACGCAAATGTTAATGTGAAGAGAGGGGGGAGGGGTAGGAGGAGATGAAAAGATGGAGGAGGAGGGAATGGATTACTCATGGGCATATCCAACAACTCTTTAAGACAACTTCCCCACTCAGAAACAAGGTCTTCTTTACTCGTAACAAAGGTCATACCTTCAATTTGATTCAATTATATCCCATTCACAGATTCAGCACTTTTCCTGTTTTTGTGTGGTAACTGATTCGCGCCTGTAGCAAAAATATAAAATAAACATTATAATAGAATATTTTGTTTTACTGGTCGGTTATAATAATTATTACATGAGCCAAAGGTTTCACAAATTAGATAATTCTACTTCTTCATTACAGTTCTTATTCGAAAAATTATGTTTGATAAAAATATGTACTGGGAAAGAATAATACAACTTTTCTATTTATAACAATATATATAAACCCATGATAAATGAAAGCTACACATTAGGGCATATTATTTGCATGCATAATTTAGTTTAGTTGTTATTGGAAAATAATAAGTAAAGTTGCCAATTGCTATAACAGGTACGGTATAGTGCACCTTGTATATACAATAATAATCAAGTATATGAATAATACGCGTCACAGGCTTCGTTGATTCAGTAAGCATATATAATTTGCAGCACTTCAATATTTCCTTATAACTTATTATTTTTTCGTAATAACATATTATTTGCATTTTCCACATATAATAAGGAAAGGTTGATGATGAGCGGCAAACGCTACGAAATCAAGATTGTTTTTATTGAGGGAAAAACCACCAGTTTATAGTAATTACGTACAAAATTGTTAGAAATTTTGTAAGTTGTAAAATGAAATTGTGCAAGTATTCGCGATGGCAACGTCCTGTAGAAGGACCGCAGGATATCTCCTTTTTTTTTCATTCTGAATTTGTGCGCTGATTGGTTAAAAATGATCAACCCACTGTGAATGCGTGCGTTGATTGGCTAAAAACGTTCAACACATTGTGAAACAAATAGTTCCAAATATTCCCAACAGATCGAATCCCATGCGCTGCCATCACGAATAAAGAAGACATATATAATATGAACTCTTGAGATGTAAGAAATAATCAAATCAGATAATAACAAGTAGAATTAAACGCTGTTACCGTTAATAAAGATGCGACCATATATTTATATAGACCAGCACATTCATAAGAGTATATATGCAACCTTGAGATGTAAAGAAATAATCAAATCAGATTATAAAAATAATTAAACTTTAGCCACGAAATGTTTATTTAGGTTATATAATGTTATAATAGTTATATTTAAATATATTAACACAATAATATTACAATGCATTAAAAAAAAGTTATTGAGTAATGCCGGAAAATAAAATCTAAAGAACTTCCATTTCTATAAGTTAGTGAATTACATTCAGTTATTAACACTCTTTCGAGAATTTGAATTTCACAATATAATTATGACAGTACATACCGTAATGATTTTATAATTTTTATCTACATACATTGGCGTAGGCAATGGAGCGTTTTTGGAGGTCTTAACCCCCTTTTGACGTAGATAAAACTAACGAAAATTACTCTAAAGCTATGTTAAAAAACAGTGAAAAATTAGGCATAACTGTGAAATATTATGAGAAAGCAATCTCATTTTATAAAATATTTGCAAAATATGCTTAAAAATGAGTAGTTTTCACCTTAATTTTTACAAATTTTCTCCGTCGCGTCAAATATGTTGTCACTCCTCGGAAGGTCTTCGGTTGGCATATATCCCCCCCACCTTCTCGAAGGTGAAATCAAATAGTCCAAATTTCATCAGTCGTACATATTTTATCTCAAGCAGTAATAATATTTTTTTTTATAATAATGATAGTTTCCGAAGATTATTATTTAGTGCTTCTTATATTCTTCAACACGGGGATTAAAGTGGAACTACACTCACGTATTTCCAGGACGCCTTGGCTCCATAAATGCGATTTAGATCACTGTATTTGAAAGCAATATCCTGAACAACTCACTGTTAATCATTTTACTAGCTGATAAAGAGGCCTTCTGCCATC
>JAQIWE010005402.1:0-10012 GCA_034698565.1 Campodea plusiochaeta
AAAAATCGAATCATTTTTGGTATCAGGATAAAATCGCCCTTCGAATAAGTATATACTTTCCTATACCTATCTCTAAACGTTATCCTATTTACGGATTGTCTTCCACATTGCTTAAATATTCCGTACGCAGAAGATGTTTTGTCCAAGTTACTCCTATGTGTAAAATCAAAGAATACCATCAGATAGATGTCAGCTTGTCACAGGGTCTAAAGCCCTTTGTCCGCGGTCTTATCTAATCATACAATTTTCATCCTGTTTGAAATGTTATGAATAAACTTCGTTAATGAATTCGTAAATACAGGGTGACAATTAAGTAATAGCCCATACTTTGAACGTTTCTAAAAATAGATTGAATGAAGACACAGATACTGTTTACGGCTTAAATGAAAGAGGGCAAATGTAGAATTATTTTAAGATATCACATGCTTTCAGATTTTCAATCATTCTTGAGCGATTTCTGATCATAGAATCTATAAAGAAAATGCGTCAATTTATACTACGAATTTTTCAATAGTAAATTTTATCTGAATAACAGAAAATATCTTAGATTAAAATGAAACTTAAAACATGGAAAGAATGGCATTTGAAGCAAAGAAGCATTTTACGTTATAGTGTATTTTCAAACAACAATATAATCTAAGAAAAAAAATCTGAAGTGTAGACTATGATTTTCTTGGACTGACATGAAATAATACATATTCATTCGTTTCAAATGGATCATGATGACAAAGGTATTTTTAATTGGCAAAATGACAACATAACTGTTAATATAAAGCTAAGAGACATTAGATGTTTGAGATTATGGTTATATTAATTCGTATATTCTGTTGCTTACTGATTGATACTTAACTACTTGGGTAGCTGAAAAATCTTCAGCAACTTGCTTTTTTCATACCTCTTTAGTGAAATCTGACTCTCTTTTTGTTTTATTTCTGTTAGATGGCAGTCGAACCTTCGATGATCCTTTCAAAGGTGATTTCCACACTGTTGACATTTCCTTAGCGTTTTACTCTGGACTTTTCTCTTATGGAGGATGGAACTATTTGAACTTTGTTACTGAAGAACTCAAAGATCCATATAGGTAAGGAAAACATACAAATTTAAAAGCTTTTTCCACAACCAATAATAATTTGTATTTGCGTAGCACTTGAGGAACAGATAAGGTAATCTGTGCAGATCTTCTATATAGATTCACAACTGTATACACTTATATTGTGAAGGGACATAAGAAAGAAATTATTGTAATTATTTTAATAGTTATAGTAATATGCATGAATTATGCAGGGTATAATTCAAAATATACAAAAATTATTATTATTGACTGGTGGGTGTAAAATTTATTTACAAAGAACAAATAATCTTCGGAGTTAGGAATGACAGTAATTAGTTGTTACCTAGAGGCCTGATTAATAATTACTGTTGGTTGCAATGGATTTCAGTTTCCTTGTATAGCTGCAGTGAAGGTTTGATTTTTGTAATTGTAATATTTGCAAATATTATGACTGTTATATTTGCATAGAATCTGGAGTGAAAATGTTCATTCAAAAAGAATAACGTTTCTGAAACGCAGAAGTGCGAGGAAAATAATCCTCTTAGGCGAAAGAAAAGCACTCCTTATTTTCATTCAGGTCAATAAAAAAGAAGTTTCTTAACGAAGTTAACGGTGAAATGAACCGTCCCTGTTGTATAATGTAACAGTCGATCACTCCTACAGAGTTAGAGATATCTCTCCACCTCTGGGAGGATCGTACAAAGGAAAGAGTATTCGCATAATACGTCGTGTTATGAAACAGTACGAAGCTGAAAATTAGAACAGTAAAAACCTTGCGATTTTCAAAGTTAAACATATGTATTTTAGATATTGTTAACTTTTACGATAATAAATTTATAATATATACTAAGACAAACTGAAGTGATCTTTGAAATGTATAGATAATATTTATGTTACAATTTTGAACATCGTCCATGTATAGAAATAAATAATTCATAATTAAAAGTAATATAATAACAGTTCGCAGTAATTGATTTTTAATTATTCATTGCATTTTTTTATATGTGATGAATAAATTCACAAAAACAGGTTCAGTAGGAGTTCAAACGATACTCACTGGCATTCAGGTGATGTTCAAACGGTTTTCAGAAAAGTTGCGGTTTTCACTGTTTTCAGAAAAGTTGTACACTGATGTTCATGACTGGTTCACTCCTCGGTTTATATATTTTCATTTAACTGAAATTTTTATGATGTGGTCACAGCATTTGTATAATGTGTCGTTTTTAAAACACTGTTATATGATTACCCATCATTATTGTTAACTTGTTATTCCGTTTCATTATTTATATTTCCGGACTTATTGTCACGAAACAATGAACAAAATTAATAACAGCATGTTGATACCTGTGGTGGCGCCAGAAACTGGCCAGTAGGGGTGCTTGCCCTACCCGATAGCTGGGGTAACGGAAAAATATTTGGAAATGCCCGAAAAACAGAGTTCCTATTCCAACCAGCTAAAAAATCAGCAAATTTTCATAAAGTTTTTAAAATTGCAGAAATCTAAAAAGAAAAAGAAAATGAACACCAAAATATTGATATTTCTGACAGTTTCGAAATTATTTGTCATTATTATATTCACTAATATTGGAATTTTCGCTTTGTAAATATATTACTTTTTAAAAAGTTATTATTATTTTTCATTATTAATGGAAAAATTTGTTGTTCTTTTTTGCTCAACATGCCCGATGGATCCTCGCCCCCCTTGTGGCGCCACTCCTGGTTGATACTATTACGTTGGTGAAAACTCTATTTAACTCCCATAAGAAAGCATGCATTTTCAGTTTTGCTATTACACTGCTGTACTCCAGGCGCCCGACTCCCTCACTGAAGTTACATGTACAACTGCTAGACTGCATCGTCGAGCGATCGTAGTCGCGAGAAGTTGTATGTATGTAGCCAGTGTAATAGCAAACATAAAAGTGTCGAGTGTTTTTTGAGGAGGGAGGAATGCATACATTACATTTTTTTTTCCGGAACAAGTAAATAATAGTTATACTTTCCGAAAAAAAAAATACAGTAAAATACTATGAATTCTTTGTTAAACAATATAGGTTCTTCAATTCAAATTGTTTATTGTCCCATATAACAGAAAAATAATCCATAGAGACATTATTTTGCACAGCATGTATTTTAAGATTATTTTACCCTGAGCGTGCATTTTCTCTTGAATATCTTCATATCGTCTACTGCTTACTAACCCTCCTCTCTGTATAAGAATCCTTTCTACAGCTTCTTTTAAACATCCTTGAACAGCACCAACTCTTATTAAGTGAAGTGACTGATACTGACCATGTGGAAAATCGATGAAAAGAGATTGCATGTTATACTAAACATATCTTCAAACATTTTTCTCTGTTGTTGTTCTTTGGGAAATGAGGAGTAATGGATTTGTACAGATTCAGAAAAGGTTGGCTGGTGCTTTTTCTTTAAATGGTTGTGTGGGTAGGATGAATCCAGCAGTTAGAAAATCTGAGATAGATTTCTTTTTCTAAATATTTTTAGTTAAGTTTTTTTTATTGTTTGAAATTTTGCTGATGCATATGGCTAAAATTTTATTACTGTTAATAATATTACATTCTGTTTGGTTTTCGTTTTAATGATAGGACGAATGAACTCAATATAATACGTATGTTATCATCACATTACACATTAACTAGAAAAATGTCTGGAACAAAAATTAGAATTAAAATGTTGTTTCATAATTTTACTTGCATTGTCAATAATTCACTATAATCGGATTGTATATTGGAGCCCGAGGAACGATTACTAACTTTTTCATGGAGAAATTTATAAGAAGATTTGGCCTGCAAAAGAAACTGCTTCAAGAAATTGTCATGAGCGTGCTAAAGGATTCCATCCACATTCTCCAGAACCATATATATACAAAAACACAAATTTGCAAATATTTTATTGTAATCAATTTGATATTGTTATTCTGTGGCATTTGTCAATCAATTTTTCTTACTATATGTAAACAGAGTATGTATAAACAAACATATTATTCTCTCTTATAATATTATCTGAGAAGTAATGGATAATTGCTTCATAAAAAAATTAATGTACGATATTTGTTATCTTCACGTCGCTGGGCCTCCCACTATGTTTTCTTTAATATTATTCATTTTAGTCATCCATGGTTGATAACTCATAAAATCTGAAATCAGGCATTACCGCAGTTCATTACATAGAAACAAAATACTACAACCAAGAGAAGTAATATTGTTGTGACCTGAATGAAACAAATTGGGGAGATTTATACATATAAAAAGGAAAGGTCTGTAAATAAATATGTCAGAAAAGTGATAGATGCTGTGGATGCTGTACAAATATAAACGAAACTGAAAGTGTAGACAAGAAAAGTAGAGAAACGTCGTATTTTTCTATCCTTAAATCAGAAATCCTTCGTCAAATAATTGTAACCCTGACCTTTTTCAGCTTCACATTGTTTGGAGTTGCCAATCGTTTGAAATTCGACAGGTTATGTTCCGTATTCATCTGCTTCGTGTTCGACAAGTTCCTTCATCGTATCTGATGATGATAGAGGGGAACAAATTATTTTCATGTCATCTGTTTTTTTATTTGATTAACATTAAGACTACTCACCATTTCTATACACTTCCTCTGAGAACTGAATATCTCGCTTAAAATAATAAAATATATTCTCTGCAACAGTTTAAATTTGAAAATGCATACCACATTATGAAATTCTTTTTTTATTATTAATAAAGTGAAAAATAAGTTATCGAGAGAACAAATAGGCGAATTTAGATCAATAAATGCATTTACTATTATACAATACTTTTTTACTGCTGTGTCGATACAAAGTAACCATATTTTCATAAAATTATAACTAATGCTACAGTTTCATTCCGTTTAAATTACAAAGTTATACCGCTTCTTCTGGAGGGAATTTTTTGCTCCTTAAAAATGAAGGTTTATAACTATGCGAACATAAAATGATGAAGAATAAATAAACATATAAAAACCCTTAGGGAGATTAGCGTCACTTGCAAGATCTGAACCGATGATACATATTCATGTGAAACTCTAGACTTTTGAATCGTGACTTTTTTAACAGTTCTTATACAAATTGTTAACGGGAAATATCACGATGTCATTGGTAATATTAAATATAATTATTTATGATATTGTTTGGAAGGCACATTATCTAAATTGTAATTTCATTTGTTCTTTTTCTGAAATCGTTATAGTTCCATGCTCTCGTATTTCATATATGCCCACGCTATTTTTCTTAACATCATAAAGTTATTTCTTGCATATTATATACACACATCTCTTTATCTCAGTTTTATGTGTGTTTTCATTAGACGCAGAGTGAATGAACTTGTAAAGAACAAGATGGGTTAGAAATATAAGTGACTAAAGTGGTATCTTGTCGAACCAGCGACTAAATTCCTTATATGAGTATTGTTACTGTATAAACACACCACTATTGTAATATACTTTGTTACCTCGTAGCAATTATGACTTTAACTATACTACTGTACATGTTGTGTATTATAATATAGTAATGTATTCGTGTTAGCCTAACCTAACCTAACCTAAAGTTGATTTCTTATTATCATAACTTAATAATTATTTCTGAAATAATTTCTCCTTCATTATAAAACAAGCGAACACAATTCAATTTATGAAAATTACAGTAATATGTTTTATAATAATTTCTTCAACATTGTTAGGGCTCTAAGCTGATTGAGGATTGAAATGAGACAATATTTTGAAGAGACAATGAATTACATGACTATCAGCATTTATACCTATACGTACGAACATACATTTCAATAATACGCGTAATGCGCTTACTAAACCTATCATATATAAGTTGTCACAGATTTCCTTTCCATCTAGTTGGCAACTCTACTTCTTAAAACTAGCTTTATTGTGTAAAAAACATGTCTGTCAGTCAGCTGTACTAATTCCCTTTATCTCTTTCTCGGTGACGTGTAGAAATCTCCCTCTTGCAATCTGGATAGCTATGCCAATCGTCACTTGCATCTATGCACTGGCAAATGTGGCGTATTTCGCAGTACTATCTGTCGAACAAGTCTTGGAATCGCCTGCGGTGGCTGTAGTAAGTAATAAGTATAAAACGCCTTTAAATGTGAGATGCCGATGATATTATGTTTTTTAAAAATAATAAAGCAAAATATTTTCAAATGGTAATTAATGCAATGGATAAAAAATTAAGTAAATTAGTTTTGGTAGATATAATATAGAAAGAACGACAGCTGACTTTTGATTCAGTTTGAAAAATAATTATAATTTACAAATAATGATTTACTAGAGCATTAATGAAGTACAAAGTTTTGCATAATAATCTTAATAGACTGGTGATGATGAAAGTGACTGTAAAAATAAAAGTTCTCGATGTTAAACTCGAATAACTGAAAATAAATCTCTTGTATATGCATTGGCTGAAATACCCTATATCAAAGAGTAATACTGTTATTTTTGTTCATACATAATATAAAGAATGTTACAAATAACATAATGTCTCCATTCTGTCTTGTGATATAAATCTCTTTAAACTTTTAGAATGTTTCACCTCAGAATTTTAATCACAAAGGAATAGAAAGACCATGACAGTGCTCTGCCTCTGTCATTAAAGAAACGAAAAAGTATTTTTGTTTCTCCCACGTTGTTTACATCTATTCGCAGTTCCACATACTCTAAAAATAATTCCTAAAAACAATATTAGAATTCAAAAGACACATTATTATTTTGCACGATGGCATTTCTTCGAATACACTTTTTTCTCTCGGTTGACACTCAAGCTATATGTTCTTTTAGTGTTCATTTATGGAAATTTTATTTTAGGATAAATTCCTTTTGTAAGAACATAAATATTGTAATATACTTATGTTTCTATACAGAGTATAAATATTGTAATACCTATGTTTCTATACAGAGTATAAATATTATAATATACTTATGTTCCTGCCAGTGCTTCGTTCTAAAAGCAATTCAATATTAATAATAAATATGTACATCATATACAGTAGATAGCAGATATAAGTGAAAGAAATGTTTTATGCGAAAATAATAATGCCTTCCCGCAATGTAAGTTAAGAGGATTGCACTCTGCATAATACTTTATGTTTTCTCTCTAAATTTCTTTAATAATTTCGCATAACACTAACGTACCATTAGCACTTACGCTTTCAGCATAACTTCAATGTGTGCAAGAAGAGCATTATATGTAATAATCCATTACAGTGTATTTTAATTTTTATGACATGAATAATATTTGCGACAAAGATTACGTAGTATTATTTATAATTTATTCCCATACTATTTATAATAAAATATGCAATTTAAATTATACAACTCTGAAACACGATTATAAAATTTATAACCCTGTAATAACATATCAGAAGTATGCTTATTATTATGTAATATCATATTTCAGACTTTTGGTGAGAAAATGTTCAGCAGTAGTTTGCAATGGATTGTTCCATTGTTTGTAGTCCTATCAACAGTTGGTAGCATAAATGGAACATTATTTACTTCATCGAGATTATTCTTCGTTGGAGCTGAAGAAGGTCACCTACCATCATTTCTAGCTTATATTCACAGGAGAAAACATACACCTGTACCTGCACTTGTCATTACGGTACAGAATCTTTAATTTTACAAAATATCTGAAATATTTTATATTAAAGCTCAATGAACATTTCTATCTATTTTGGAAACATTAAGGATGCAAATTAACTCCAATTTACCTCACTCTCAACACTCAAAATATAATTAATTAATTTGAGTCAATCAACTTTAGGTTTATATTGCACTTTTATAAAATTAAATTAATTTGAAATCCTATTAAAGGATTTCCAATTATATTCCGGAATCAAAGGAACTCCAATTACTCGTAGAACAATTTTCATAATAAAAAAGCTTGGAAAAAGAACTATTGAGTATAAAAAACCATTCCAGCGTAAGTAGTGATGATAACAGTGTTTTAGAACTTTCTATTGATTCAAATGGATAGCTAAGCTCACGGGTCTTTGATTCATATTTGTAAAGTTTGTCAAAATGGAGTAATAAAGACCAATAAAAAAACTGTATATAACTGGTAATATTACATAAATATCGAAATATTACCAGTTATATACAGTTTTTTTATTGGTCTTTATTACTCCATTTTGAAAAACTTTACAAATAATAAAACGCTATAATATCGCACTAGTATAACTGTCGTGGCATGTTTAAATTAAAGAGTATAAAGACTAATGTTTCATAGAATTTTTTTGCCGTTATCGAAGTTATTATTTCCAGTATGTTTTTTGGAACTTGGAGAAAGCACATTTTAAAAAGAGACTATTTGTCTATTTTTAAACAATCAACTCAAATAAATTTGAGAACTGAACCGATTCTTTATGGTTTGAAAGTATTAATATTTGGTATCCACACACTCTAAATAGTAATAATACTAAAACTGTAGGGATACTTTTTATGTACGGACGGAGCTTGCATTGAATAGACAATTTTTGAATGTATTTCATCAGTTAACTGGCAAAACTCATGGCCGTAATAAAAATACATCTTTTTATTCTACAGTTATATAACAAAACACAGATTTAAATAATTATTCCAGCATACTTTAAATAGCAAATATGAAAACAATTTTTCAGATATGATATAACAATCAGTAAAACTGATAAAACTCAAATCTTATTCATTGTTGGCATTCCTAACAGTCATACAGTAAAATATCAAGTTAATACAACGTTGCATTTTTTTTTATTACTGATATTAATATTTTAGAAGTTTGCGTGGTTGGGTAACTTGAGTTATAGAAATAGCAAATAAACTATATGCAATTCCTTTGGGTCGTGTTTTGCAATAGCAAGTAAATAATACAAAGAAAGTTATACCGAATAAAGATTCATTAAAAACCAATAAATGAACTTCTTTAAAATTTTGTATTTATTATTTACAGACACTACTGCTCTATAAGGAAAATATTAACGCTTTTTCATGAGAAATTGGAATTAATAATTATTAATAATTTTTGGTATGGTAAAGATTTCTGCACAGTCGACAATATACATGTAACATCTTCAAACTAACTTATTAATACTTCCTTATTATTCCTTCACACGCTTAAACCCAATTACATTTCATGTACCTCTTCAATTTATAATTACAGCACTTACACGTAATATACCTCTGGTTTAAACTACGGCAAGTATAATATTATGCAAAACTTGATAACTTCTCTGCTTTCTCTGATGTTGAACGTTTCTATTTGATTATATACTTTCTACAAGTCCAAAATACGTAATGATTGATTTCCTTAATTCAAGTTGTTTCAGTGGGATTACAAACAAAGGCGTGGTTTGAAAAATCTCAACAATAAGTTATAACAACCTAATACAATAGTGAAGCTGGTTTCAAAATAATAAATTATTCATAATTCAATTATTCTATTCTGAAGGTAACAATATTGTTAAGATTATTAAATTATTTTAAATTTTATTTCCGGTACTATAATACAGGGTGTCCATAAAATACCTTTACAATTTTATTTCTTAATAATGTGAAAACTAACAGAGATAAAATGAAATAGTTTTTGCATAGTTTTCAAAAACCGCCGAAGTTTTATTTCCATTATAAATAATTTTTTACAGTGATTATATCTTTTCTTGCAGCGCTTTAACCTGAAATTCACTTATATCCAAACAATGCATGTTTATAGCAAGTCCAGTTGTGAGCGAACTAAAAAACAGAGATTAGATTACGCGGACCAATTTTGGAATAAGATAACTTTTCGATGGGTGACTTATGCAATATACATACTATTTTGCGAAATTATGAATTTTATTTGCAATTCTGTGTTTAATTTAGTTATATTGAACCGCTCTATTCAGGGCCGGATTTAGGCACAGGCGAAACAGGCAGCTGCCTGGGGCGTAAAATAAAATGGGAATGAAGGGGGCG
>JAQIWE010005403.1:0-10012 GCA_034698565.1 Campodea plusiochaeta
CATATTCACAACATTGAGGAATACATCAAACCTCTCCCAAGGTGAGCTTAAAATGTCCTTTAAACCTTTTCCTAATAAACAAATACTGTATTTGGAAAACAAATTTTAAAACCAAACTTTAAAGAAAAAACTGTTATTATTTCTTACTGTAGGCCTATTATTCTATTATTAAGTAAATGCATGTGGAAGTTCTCATACTGAGAATTAGCATTTGACATAATTTGACGGGCTCCTATCTCAGTAAATGAAAGAGAATAATCCTTCATAAATTTTTGAATTTATTGCAAAATATGCAAACTCATTTTTGCAATAAATTTGGAAATTTACAAAGTTTTATTCTCTTTCATTCACTGAGATAGGAATCCATCAAATGTCAAATCTTCCCTTAGTAGGATTTTAAAAATCATTTCAGTCTTATGAAAGGAAGGGTATATGATTAGAACTTTTTTTAATATCCTTCGGCCTATAACCCTTCTGCTTTGCTTAGGAAGTTGTTAGTTCAGAAATAAACAGAAGGGTGACAACACAAAACTAAAGACATGACATAAAAAGATGGAATGTAGATGGAGCTTCTCGGATTTGATCTTTTAGAATAAAATTTGTAACATCACATATTATTTACTACTGAAGTTACCCAGGATTCGTTTACAATCATGAATCTAAATAATGGATTATTTGCATCTTTATACCTACTTTGTGAATGCAACACAGTTAGCACAAAATTTTACTAACTATGAAATGATAATGTGAATGAATCTTCTTAATCAAAATAAAAAGTTGTGAAATAAAACCTCCCTCTACATTTCCTAAAACAAAAATAATAAAAAATAACTCAAACCATTCCTACCCAGCCTCTTATTACTGGGATCTTGACTTCCTGGTCGATGTACCAACATAACAGGTATCCTCGATTCCTCCTCCCCTAATTCCATACCAGAACCAGGCACCAGTAATTTCCTACGTAGCTCATTCATTTCATTATCTGATAACTTTGTTAGTGTAACTTCGTCTCGTACTGTCGAGTCCCATATTGGGCTTGAGCTCATCGCCACTGGAAATTTATTTGGGGGTGATGATGTTGTCGGCCAGAGTGCTGGAATGAGAGATGCAATGGTTATGAAAATTTGTAGACAATTTGGTTGGTATTAAGTTTGGAATGTGTATCCAAGAATATAACTTGGTCTTTGCTCAGATTATGTTCAGTGTTCACTTAAAGGGTTACCTGCAACTAAATTGACTTTTCTGATATTATAACATAATACTAGTCTTCTTGATATAAACAACTTATTATTTTTCTTACCTCCCAAAAATTGCTCGTTTTGGAGATACACACCTTAGAAAATGCTGTAAAGTAAGCTGTAAGGTAGCAGAGCAAGCGTGGCTGAAAACTAGACAACTACTGTTATGTGAACAAAATGATATATTTGTATTATTGTCAAGTCAGTTTTGCTACTTCTTCATAGCTATGCTCTGATATGTGTTTTTCAGTCACTAATTTGCATATACTCGCAAAGTAGCGAAGATGAGCAGTTCGATTTCTGCTACCTTGTAGAACTTTTTCAACTTCTTTAAATAGAAATATCTTTTGATCTGTTTGGTCAATAAATGTCAAACTTTAATTTTTTTTTTTAATTATGTAAGGTACAAGAAAATTACAGAAAACGAGAAATTCGTTATCGGCAGGTAACCCTTTAAGAATTTATTTAATGCTTCTGGTAGACAGGTAGAATATTGGGATGCTCAGTGCTCAATATTATTTACTGTAATGAACTTTTCAAAACAATCTTTCTTTCACAAAAGTTTTATTTAAAAGCAATGTAACAAATTATTAGCAGAATGTAGCAATAACGAAAGTAAGAAACTTAACATTGTTTTAGAATAATAAATAATATTTTATATAAATTTCAACTTAATCTCACTTCAAAGCCTTTTAATATCATTTTAACTGCTCAAACATTTCATTTACTACTTTCAAAACTTAGCAGTTAAATAATTCACAAAATGATGAAAGGTCTCAATAAATAAAAACATCTATTATCCAATAACCAACCAAGTAAACAAAGGACCAGGGAGGTGAAGATAGCCATTCCCGTTTTCTGTTGAACGGAAATACTTTTACGTCGTGTGCTAGCCGGTGTATGAGCTGAAACCTAGCGAGAAACTCACAAATCAGCATCTCTTATAAATGGCTTGTCTTCTATGATATTAACTTGAGAAGGTTGAGATCTCCCCATTATGCCAGCTTCCAAGATTACAAAAAGTACAGTAAAGGGTCACTTTCAAGCCAGGGTTGGCAACAAGCCGGATAATATTGAAAAAGTCCTCTCCGGCCGGACTTTATTGGTTTTATCCGGATTTTATCAATTTAGTTTAACTTTTTCAAAATTTTAATGCTTTTCAGAAATGTAATTTGCCTGTTTAGGGTGAAAATACTTATAAGAGCCACATGAAAAGATAGTCCCAAAATTTGAGCTATACTAAAAGCACAATATGATAACTGTATGATGAAATAAAAGCTGTAGTTGCCAAATAACATTTTTAGGAAGATAACATTACAATAAGCGAATAAGGGCAATTAATTTTGATATTAGATATGAAAAAAGATATTTGATAAAAAATTTCTTGATTTAGGCCTACTGAATTTATTGCACAAAATTGTGAAAATTATTGATGATTTTAGCCACTTTGCGGAGAAAGTGGACAATTTGAAGTGGATTAATCCGGTTTAATCCACCCCCGATTAAACCAGTCCGGCTTTTATTTGCCAATCCTGTTTCAAGCACTATTGATGGGAATGGCTGTCTTCAACTCTGTGGTCCTTGAAGTAAACCAACCCAATTTCTTCCATTGAACCAACTCACCATCAACATCATTTTCCACTCTTTTGGCAGTAGCAGGTAACATCATTCTTGGATCTCTCACAGTCAATGCAAGTATTGAAACAGGTGGTAACTGAGCTGGTGACGCCACACCTCGCAAATCATTCCAAATTAATCGCTGCTTATTCAGTACTTTCAGTTGTTCTTCTGATGAATAGTAGGCTTGCCACCATTTCAAGTTCTTCTGGACTTTGTACTTGAGTTCGGATGATGTGTGAGCAGGGACGTTTGAAAGTCCGAAGTAGTCTGTCATTCCGTTATTATCCGAGTGTTTTATGGAGTCCGTTGTTCCATTGACTTTGTAGTGGTTACTGTAATACCCGTCGTCTTGAACGTTTGCGATTTCAAGAGCGTTCATGAGAATTGCTTGAGATGTCGGTCCGCTTAAACGAAATCGACATAACGTATCTTTCAACAGCACCATATTAACTGTCGAACCCGTATATTTTGGAGTTTTACTAAAAGGCACGTTCTTGGGTTCTAATTTAATCATATCGACACTCTTCTTCAATTTTAAACTACTATCGCTTTCGGTGAAATGCATTCCTTTTTTGACGGGACTAGTATTAGCTTCAGTCTGGGTAACATCCATACTTTCTTCTAACGAGAGGTTGAACAACGTAACAAAAACGTCAACGAGTTCTTGATGATAAGCGGGATGAACCCAAATCCATAAAGTTCTTTCTTTAACAGTTGGCACTATTGGTTTCCACATAAAAGTTACTTCACCGATTGTTTTATAAGGATATTGTTCAGGGTGGTACACTTGAACTTTGCCCTCCCGAGTTCCATCGAGGTAAAACTTAGCAGCGAATGTTAATCCACATTTTTGAGACGTTATTTTGGAAAGGCCTTCTAGTAGATTTATTTCTTCGCCATTTAGTTCTATACAGGCATAATGTGATATGTCCTGTTGACAGAAATGGTTAGTACATCAAGGATTAGATTAAGGCTACAATGTTAAATTTTGACATTTTTTCGTCAGTTTAAAAATAATAATAAAATATTTGAAACTAAGGAAGAAAAAAAAGACCAGATTGAGCAGAAACTTGATAATACATAGGCTGAAAACAATAAAAGTGTGAAGTATCAAATTAGCCTAGTAAAATTGGAACCCCTTTATTTCCAACACTCGAAGTACTACAGTATTAAAGCAATATTATTTACAAATTTTTTAAGACTCAGAGAACACTGGAGCATAGTAAAACAATAATCTTGATAGTCAAGTCTACATTTCTTTTTCCCATAATTACCGAGATGTTGCTATTTTAATTTTGCATTTGTGATGTCAATTCACAGAAAGTTAAATATGTAAATAAGAAATGGGAGTTCTGAAGACAAAGGTTATCTATTGTTTTTATACTTACGAGGGAACCACACGAGGTGATCATCTGGGATTTATTTTTAATTTTGTGGATTTGCAAAGGTCACCTCACTGATCATCACCTATAGCTATAGTCGTTCATCTGCAAATTGAGTTTTACTTCCAGAAATCTACTTTGAATTTTACTCCTAAAATTGAAGAGAAGGGGGGGACCTCACAAAGCTTAAATTTTCACATTTTAATTGCCATATAAAATTTTCGTTTTTGAAAAACAGAAAATATTTTACATCTCCACAATTTTCTTGAAATTCGGCACAAATGTTTCAGTTATTTTAGATAGGAATATGGAATAATAACTGAAAAATTTGGATTTCTGGGAGTAAAACTCAATTTGCAAATGAATGAGGTGTTGATCAGGGAAGTAAACTCTACAAAATCCCAAAGTATAGAAAATATCTCAGATGATCACCTTGTGTCGTTTCCTCGTTATTTGCTTTCTGTAGACCTACTTTCTTCACTAATATTAACATCACTAATATTTTTCGGCACTTCCCTTATAAAATTTATTTTGTTAAAAAATTTAACAAAAAAATGTGCTACAGTACAATATATTATCATAAAAGAAGTTATTGCTAGGCTCTATCTTGACAAAAATTTAGCATGTGCTTAAACTCCTTTAATAAACTGAAATACATTTTCACATATTATTATGCATCTCCTCTCATTGTTAAATCTCACCTGTAAAAAGCACTTTGTAGCATTTGCTCTATAACAAGCTCTTCCTCTCTTTTCATTAGAAAAATGAGGGATTTTATAACCCCACTTTTTAATCATGTGAAATCTGAAAAATATCACAAATTATCAAACAAATCTTACAAAAACATGACAGTGGGTTAGCGCTGTGAAAGAAAATCTTGTAATTTTAACTTATTTTAAAATTTAATGAGAAAACAAGAAGGCAACAGGGCCTGTATGTTACATGTTTTTAAATTACAAAAATACAGCAGGTAAATCAGATTGTTGATTTGCGATACTTGTTAACTGTTAAGGAAAAAAATTCAGTTTAAAAATACACTTCTTCATTTAGTTGATCTATATTATTTAAAATAAAATAACAAATAAGCAATTAGGCCTCCTGCATCACACAACACTAGTTTCAAGACTGTAACATAAATAAGTATTTTTACTTCCTTTTTTGTAACATAAAACAATATCTCTCATTTATAATTAATTTAACTTTTAAGAGAACAAAAGACTGTCGTCAACTTACCGATTAAAAATAAAAACAAAACCAGAGTGCAACTTTATTTTAAAAAGTCACAACTGCAAACATATTTCCTTGAAATTAACGTTTATAAAACAGTAACGTCCAAAATGGATGTCATATAATATTCAGGAAAAACAGAATTGAATGTCAGGCGGGGTTCGAACCCGCATCTTTGCCTTTTTGAGGCACTGCACTTGCCTGTTGTGCTACTAACACTCCAGAATTATTGTTGAACTTTTTTCTGAATACTAAGATCATCGACAACCACTCAGTTCAATTTCGGATGTTTTATAAATTAATTGCAAGGAAATAATGGAGATTTTACAAAATCATAATAAAACAGCTTTTACTTTTTTAAAAAAGGCAATACATTTGACATTTAGGTCTATTGTAGATGCTTTACGTATGAATGGTAAACTACGGTACTTTATTAAACGGTATATTCATTCATTTTTACTGAATAAAAGTTTTGAAAAAGGCTCTTTAAATTACTTGTTTGTAGACATTGACTGATAAAAATTCTGAGTAAATGGTAATATAGCTTCTAACAAAATCTAATATTTAAGAAATGCTGAATTTCAACACAATAGCTTTTTAGATTTCATTAAAAAAATCAAGTTAGTTACTTAGAGAACTATTTCCAAACAGAAACGCTGACACATGAACAATTAACTGTTTGAATAATTTAGAGAACTGATTTCAATTACTCCTATTAGCCGATTAACAATTATTCAACTTCAAATGAAGAAAAATTATGTTTATTTGTCTGAAAATGCAAATTAATTAAAATTTCAGAAAAAATTCAATTGCAAATGTTAGGCAAAAATTAAAGGGTACTTCTGAAGTGCTTTAGTGGTTCTACACTGGCAACAGTACCAGTCATTTTTATCTGATACCAAGTTATAAACATAATACATAATTTGAATTCAAGAAATAAACATTTTCAGTCAGTCACTAAAAATGTTACATCCATATTTTCAGTCTCTCAAAGAAAATTTTAAAACACTAGTTAGTTAAATTTATAGATAACATGTTGGTAATCACAATTTTTTCATAATCTATTGCTACGTAAAGAAAGTTAACCTTACAAATATATGACGCAATTTTCAAGATAATATAATTGGTTATCAATTCAGGGTAAGTATAGGGTTTGATTTGTGGATTCTGACACTGGCTTAGTGAAACCACCCCCGCCAGGAGTCGAACCTGGGTCGATGCCTCGGTAAAACGAGACATCTGCTCTAGCCATTGAGCTACAGGGGTTCCCCACAGTGCCACATTAAGGAAAATTGGTTAAGTCAAGGAAAATAAGGAGAAATTATTGTCTCTGAATTGTCCTACCTTTTGGCATGCCATTTATGTGTTTCTAGCCACATAAATTGTTTTTGCCGACGATTATATTCCTGAAGAAGATCTTTCTGTCTTTTACGATATTTTCGACTAGGTCTCTTTAACTTTACGGGCAGGCCGCTTTTCAGCATCTAAGGGAAAAGGTATTTACAGAATTTATTTCTCTGTTTATATAATTTTGCAAATGTTTTGTTTATACCTGATTTATATGAGCTTCTCTCATTCGACTTGGTATTCTTTTTGGATTGTGACTGGCTGCTCTCCTCCGAAGTTTTCTTGGAAGTTGTTGCGATACCAGTCCATGTTTGTTGGGATTTTCTGAAATGATTTTGGCATTGACACAACTTACCTTTCATGATTAATGTACCATTTCCTTTTTTAAAGTGTTATAAAAAAGCAAGTTTGGACATTACAAATAAATTGTGGCCTGGTCTTAATTAAAAATTTCAAAAACATCTTCATAAATACAAGCTTTGACACTGCAGATGGCTAGTCATTAAAACCAATTAACAATATTAATCTAAAACTAGTTTAGTAGATAATAAAATTTTCTTATTTTAGATCCAACTGAAAAAAACATTATCATACAAAAAAGTTCTTGCTGGCCTAGAATATTTCAGAAATTCTTAAATTACCATATTAATAACATTCCATTGAAAAGCCAAGCAATAGACAAAGTATTTGGTTAAGTTAGGCCCTAGCCATGTAAAAATCAGATAATTAACCTATCAAATAATATTACATAAACTTCAAATAGAACTATAATTACAATGGATTTTTTTTTATAAATTAACATCTGAAAATGAAGTTCCACCAATCCGTATTACTTTACCTATTGTATGTGATAATGCAAGTACTTCCTGGCATCGTGAAGAGACGAACTTTGAAATTGCAATATCAGATGGCAGCTCCTGTTGTCCACCAACTAGCACATCAAATTCCAATTTAGGTGGTGGCTCCATTTTGTACAACATTGTTACTACTTTACACTGCATCAGGTCATATCAATATGCGCTACAACTAAATATGAAATAAAAATTGCCTTAGTCCTATGTTTTTAAGTGGACCTTTAAATACGTCTGGTAACTATCCTCATAAAATAATTATAATTTACTTTAGGCTACTTTAAAATAAATATTGGTTAGGCCTATCAGTTTGATTGTTCTAAGAAAAATATTTTAATAGATTTTGCCCACCCCCTCCCTTAATTAGGGGATGCCTACCTCACTGATCTTCTAATAAGTGGTTTCTCAACAAATCTGTTATGTTAAAACATTACAAACTATTCATTTCTATACAACCGTGTAATAAAACGTATTTTATACAATGTCTGAAACCTCTTGTTTTCAGCTAAAATCTTAAAAATAAAAAAATATTGAAATAAGGTCGGCCATTTCCTTTTCACTGCAAGGAGCAAGTGGCGAAGTTTATAAAACATTTTTCAACAAATAAACATGCAATCTTGCAAATAAACGAGTAAAACATTGTAATCTCACTTACTGTCATTATTCCAAAAGTCAATTTTGATCCAAATATGATTTAAATGTCCATTTTTGCATTCAACCACCTGATTCTAGGATCCCACTTTTCCATCGTGGCTCAGCGCATCGCAAAAGAGGGGGGAGTGGGGAATCCTCGAGAGGGGAAGACGAGAAATCGATGTTGCCATGCTCCCCTAAATATTGATTTTCTACTGACACAGATTCGAAGAAGCGAGAAAAGAAGGCGTTTTTAAGAACAAGGTGTATTAATAATGCACGTAAATAATATGTTATTGAATGCTACTTTACAGTATTGCATCAACGTTGAAATTAGTTGAAATTAGACAAAGTCCGTCACGAAAATCGGAAAGAATAAATAAATGTGTGCTCTCCGTGCACGCGTGAGTTTGGTTCCATTCATTCATGCATTGGCGTACACGAGCGGAAAAAGGAGGGGGAGACATTTCATTATCAACTTTTGAAAAGGAAAATAATTTAAAAAATATAATCATGATACCGGTAGCGATATTTTGCATATTTATGTGTTTTTATGTCAATCGGAAATTCATAGTTCTCATAGTGACGTCACAGAATTTCGACTTCTTCATTTTTGAACTTACAACTTCGAGATTTTAATTTAAACTTTGAAATAGTTTAAAACAGTTTCCGAAGTTTCAAAAAAATCCATTTGGTAGTTTTTGCGTATTTATTTTTCAAAGTGCAAGAATTCCTTTTTTATTTGTACAGGTCAATGAATTTATTTTTATTATTATTTGAAATGAGCTCTTTAGGTGCATTTGGGGATTCGTCACAGAGTTTTCTCAATAGCCAAATTACATTTCATAATAATGATTAAGCGTCATATTATGAAAACATTTTAAACTGACAAATACGGGGTGACATTGGAAAATTAAGCTACGCAGATTTATGTATGTTGAGTCCGTAAATAACAGAAAAATGAGGAAATAAGGGAAAAATTGACTCACGAACAATCGAACAATGTACCGTATACGTAATTTCTTTGGACTCCTCATGCATGTTATATATATTATTTCATCATATATATACAGCAGCCTATTATTATTTACTGTTTCCACAATTATTGACTGTCTGGTAGGATACTGTAAATAAAGTGACTATACGTCACAATTTTGTATGAGATCGAAATATGACAACATAATACGGAAAAAAATAAAATTACACCAAATATTTTTTTCATTGATAATGCAGTTTTCTTAGTGGAAATAATGAAGTCTCTGGAATAATTTATATTCTTCAATGATATTAAGTTTCAATGATATTACTGACAAAAAAATCTGTTATTACTATGAAAATTGACTTTATTAAAATTCAAAAATTTATTTTGAATTGACGAGTAGAATTTCAAAATCTCTGGAAAATTCTGTACTTTTTTTTATCAGCTCAATCGATCAATAGATTGAGCGAGCTTCGATTGAATATTTGTCGAGCTCGCTGTCATCTCGGTTTTGACGAACAGAGACTCAAATTACTCTGCTCAATCGTTCTAAAGAGTTCTAAATTCATCGTTGACGGCTTGTTCAAGAAATAACTCGCCTATATAAAGCGGATGGTCTCCTAACGTGAAAATCTCGTTCGCGATAGACGCTCGAGGTTCGGTTTGTATAGAGTTTATTTAGTTAAAAAGATTGATCCGATGAGTTGCTCGGAAAAGCCAAAGAGGTTCGATCTA
>JAQIWE010005404.1:0-10011 GCA_034698565.1 Campodea plusiochaeta
CTATGATCAATCTAATTTTAGAAATAAATTTTCCATCGACGTTGCTTAAGGGTTTGCTATTATGGATTCAAAATTTTGAGCACATTTGCTAACATTTTCAAAATATTTTTCACCATATTAACAAAATTTTATACTCGTACTTCATTTTGGTAACTCATTTCTATTCATTCTCTAAGTATTTCTGATTTTACACAAATCTGACAACTTGAGAGAAATGCCGACCACGTATTCATTTTCAGTTCACATTATAGAGGTATGGAAAATATCGCCATTTTTCACATAGTTGGTATTTTTCACAAATTTTTCCCAGCTGTATTAATAAAATTTACTACTCAAACTTCATTTTGGCATCTCATTTTTATTAATAGACCAAGTATTAGAGATTTTATAGACATTTGAAAAGGTGCGCGATATGTTGATCACCCTGTAGTAAATTTTCAGATGACACAGAATAACAATATAATATTAGTTCCAATAAAAAAAATGGAATTATATGGTTGTGTGGAATGTGAATTTTGTCTTTTCAACATCTTTGTTTGTAACAATAATTATTTATGCAGCTAGTTTCGATTGCAGGCCAAAACTTACATTCGGACAACTTCGGTGTAGTTTAAATAATAATTACAGAATGCAAAGAAATATTGATATAAATAAATTAAATCAACTTACTTTACAGTAGAATAATAAATTAAGCACAAGAAAAAATCCACCTCGAGTGGGAATCGAACCCACGGCCTTTGCATTACGTGTGCACTTCTATGACCACTAAGCTACCGATGTACATGCTTTTCCCTTGTGCTTAATTTAGTATTATAGCTGCAAGTCAAATAGAAGCAATGAAATGTGTTGTACGCTTTGTCTTATAGCATGTGCAATTTCATTGCTTCTATTTGACTTGTAACTATAATACTAAATTAAGCACAAGGGAAAAAGCATGTACCTTGGTAGCTTAGTGGTTATAGCAGTGCACGCGTAATACAAAGTTCGTGGGTTCGATTCCCACTCGAGGTGAACTTTTTCCTGTGTTTAATTTTTTATTCTAATGTAAAGTAAGTGGGTTCGATGTAGTTTTGTTTATTTAAATTAAATACTGAATTATTTTAGACCAAAAGCGAGGCTTAGGATTTTCGTAAGGAAGGAGCCCAAGCAAAAATAAAGGCGAAATTTTAACTTTTTTATGTAACAAACTATAATATTTAGATCGTTTTTAAGAATATGCGTATATTCTATAGTACTAATCAAAATAACACGGTTTTCTGTTGAAATATGTTGCATTTATTTGAAATAAATAAATCACTGAATTTTAAGTTGTTTTTGTTCGGTATTTTTCAGAATCCAGATCTAATTCCACAATTTATATTATCTGGTCTAACAAAAAAACATTGTCTTATTTCACATATATCTATGCTGGTTAATTTGATGATTTCAGGAGATATATTTTCACCGTTTCCAATTTCCATCTGTTGATATAATGTGGAATTACAAAATATATTTTTGTTAGAAATGGATAATGAATTGGTGAATTATTTCTGAATGGGGGGAGGGAGACAAATATTTTTTTAGGGAGGGGATTTTAAATATAACAATTATACAGAACTTACTAACAGGTGTGACATGTCATAGAAGTGAGATTAAACAAGAGAGTTATTTTCATATATGCATGACATTTAGACATGACTTGTTATAGATGTGACTTGTACTATTTAAATTTAGACGTGATTATATTTCCCCTACATACAAGAAGAAAAAAATATATCTTTACTCTTTCAAGATATTATGATAATAATTTGTATTACTTTTACAGAACCATAATGAGAAAAAATACTTACAAACGTTATATTATTATGTGTACTGAAAGTTCAAGGGGCCAACTTCATGGGGTATCCAGGGTGCACTCGAACCCGTAGGTATATGCAATACCCGTAGGTATTGCATCAATGTTAATGATGTTAACATCGGGTGATACTAAAGTGCAAATTTGCAGAAATCATCATTCAAAAGTGGCTGGTCGGGGCGCAGTCATCAAGATACATGCTACAAGTGGCGGATACTCAGCTACAATGGCGGATTTGGGCGCATTCGGGTTCAAAAACATGCCAAAAGGGCGGATCTTTATTGAAAATTCTAAAGTTATTATTATAGTGGTGGATCATCATTCAAAGTGGCGGACCGGAGTGCAATCATCAATATATATGTACGCAAGTGGCGGTACTCACTTATGCTCTCCGATTTGCTACTTTGAATGATGATCCGCCACTATAATAATAAGTTTGGAATTTTCAAGAAAGACCCACCACTTTGGTACGTTTTTTTTATCCCGACTGTGCTCAAATCCGGCACTGTAAGTAAGTATCCGCCACTTGTGTGCCTGTATCTTGATAACTGCACACCGATCCGCCACTTTGAATGAGGATCCACTACAAAAAAAATCAAACTGCTTAAGCAATTGCCACAAAACAATGATTAAACAACACACTCAATACCTCTATGATAACGACAAGACCTTCCTGCTGTGGATAGATTTTTAGATCATCAATTTCTAATAGAGCTGATAGAGATTCCAGATCTGTATTTTTTCTGGTTAATACAGCAATGATATTAGAACAGTGAGCAATTGATAGGATGTAGAATGATAATCCACACACAAGCAACACGATTTTCAAAAATGATGATCTAATACGTCCTCGTCCAATTCCTGAAAGAAAAAAACAATTTATTATTATAAAAACAGACAAAATTACGTAACATTGTCTTCATCGTTCATTAAAAAAAGTTAAACAATCTCATGCCAGGGTTGATGCTTTCTCGAAGCAAACACAGAAATTATTGGAAATACTGGCTGTGGTGATTTAATAACTTCATTTACTTCGTAACTATATTCCATTGTAGCCACTGTAATAATAAGAATAATGAAAAAAGGAAATAATATTTTTACTCAGCACAATTCATTTATGTTCCTTTCACTTCAATTATAATACTGTACTCCAGTTTTGACTCTGAATGATATATTATTCTGCATTTTCTGCAAATATGTCAAAAATTTCTACAATTTTGACATCAATAAATTACAAAATGATATTATTTATCAGTATACTGAGGCATTTAAGAAATAATGGAACATGAATGATTGCTCTAAGGTTGCAATTAAGGTACAATTAATGTGGATGACACATAGAAATGGCGACGAGGATGGGATACCTTGTAAGCAGAGGCAGCAAATGATGGCAAACACAGCGTCACCCATATTGTACTGTTGTGTGTGTAACCCATTCCTATGTTTCCTTATCAAATAGAAGGGCGCAATAACCAGTAAAATACTAACTAGGAACGTAAAAGCTAAAGATATCCAAACTCCAGTAGACAGTGTTCGAAATAATGGATTCTTCCAACTACTTATCAAGTCACAACGAAAGTAAATGTAGATCCTGAAAAAATTACATATAATATGCATCAGTAGAATAATATACAATACTTATGTTGAGCAGTCCATCAGTCTACAAGAGGTCGATTAGAATAACTTATGAATAAAAACAGAATAAAACTGTTCAGAGCCTAAATATCACAGTTACAGTGTATATGAAATCAAATAAATAAAGTATCTATTATTTGGTCAAGTGTGAGTATTTTGTTTGTAGAAATCAGTGACATTCAGTGTTGAAACCAATTATCCATTCAGTTCCCTACAGTCAGTTATTGTGCTTCATGTATTCGTGAGCTCATTCTGAATCACTTTGACTATGTGAATCGAATACCGCCTTCGAAACCTAAACAACATAGAGAAAAACCAGCAGTTAGGTTGTTTTTTATAGTCACACTGGTCGGGTTCTCTATAATAAATATCTTAAAAATGGAGTCGGATGGTTTGTTAGTGAACGTGCTCATTTGCTATCGTCAGGTACTAATAAAATTTCTTTGGAGGTTAAATTTGTTCACCCTACATAACTGTGGAAAGGAAACAGTTTTTGTGAGAACAAAATATTTCTCCTTGCAACAGACAGGTGTAATTGATGTCTTGAAAGATCCTGTCTATCTCCAGAAAAATATTTTTGAGTTCCCAATACTGGGAACCTTTTTTATTGAAGTAACATTCAATAATGTGTGTTGAAACAAGCTTTGCCTGTCAGATTATTTTCAATTAACACATGAAAATATCCCTGTTTTAGATCTATAACACTGTTTTTATGCATGAGACAGATTACAGAATATCAGATACCAGTGGAAGCAGAAACCTAGGCTGTAACTGCTGCATGGAAAGCTTTTCACTGGAGTACAAGCAGTTGAACCTTTAAACAGAAAGCAATAAAACTTTTGCTTCATTCATTGGCGTAGCCAGAATAATGGAGGGGCAAGAGTCTCATTATTTTTGATGTCGTTGGAAACTGTCAGCGAAGCGCTACCATTGTCGGTGCGAGCGGAAAAAAATTGCATGTTTTGTATGAAATACTATCTATATTAAATAATTTTACACATATTTTGTAAAATTTTGGTTTCATTTTTTAATATTTTTTAGTTGTTATTTCAGGTTCATTTAAAAAAAATCTAATGGAGTGGCAGCTGCCCACCCGGCTACCCAAGTATGTACGCACATGGCTACATTCAAAATGGCATTAGTATACAATAATAACTCACAGCAAAAAGTTTTGTTGCATAACAAATTGTGAAAAAATAGTTATGTCTGATTCCAACTAACTAGCTGACTAACTTCCTCTGTCCCCACTGGTGTAACTTTTTGATGTACTATAAATACCCACGTAAGCGCTATGTCTGTAAATGACACTAAAAAGCGTTGTTGAAAATAATAGAGAAATGAAGATGACACCAGAGCCTTCTTTGAAATTCATTTTTTTCTAAAATCAAGTTTTTTAAGTCATTATCAAAAATACGAATTACTAATTATTATAGATGTCATTAAATGTACACTTTAATAGATTTACTTGATATCTTTTACTTTTGTTCTTCCAGTTTTTCTAAGAATATTGGTATAAAAATTATGACCCTACGATTTTCTGTCTCTGATTAACAACGATTTCAAAAACACCTCTGTGATGTCATAGCGGTACAATAAATTTTTGTAACTTCTTTTTTGGCAGTGATAAAATAACCAAGTAAATTTTAATAGATAAATCTGTTTATTTTACGATTTATAGAAAAAGAATGAATTGTGAACGTCTTGCGGTTCACAAGTTATTAGCTCCCGATAAAACTGAATGACATCATAAGGGCCTTTGGCGGTCCAGTAGGTGTTTTTCAGAAGGATATAACTCGATAACGGCAGGTCGCAATTATATATATAAAAAACACAAATACAAAAAATTGCTATCATAACAAAAAAAGTAGAAATTTCGCTGAAGTGTACCTTTAATGTGTTGCCTGAGTTGGATACAATAAAAAAAACTGTGAATGACGAACTAAATAAATTTTCTTCTTTTACTGTTTCGACTGAGGCTATCTGGCATCATCTTCTATTAAATGTTTGAAAAGGCTTTATCAACTGTACATAAAATGAGTGAAACAACAAAATAGATTCTCTCATGTTATTTACAGTTCAGATATTAATAAATGCGAAACGTCCTGAAGAAATACAGTGTTTCAGTAAGTGGTTAAACCCAAAAAGAATTATTCTTCTTACTGTGAATCATAGGAAAAGGTACCCACATCCATGACCCTCAAATGATAAGGAATCGTATGAGCGCTCATCAGAAGAAAATCAGTGTTCGGCATGAGCTCTTTAAACGCCAAGTGATTGTACACAGATGAAGGATGAACAAATATTCTGAAAGAGAAAAAACTGTAATAAGAATTAACTCTCATTTAAAATAATGCAAACTAGTGATACGAATACTTATAACTTTTGTGGTATTACTACTGATAAATGTCGTACTTCTGTTGGGTTTGGGTACGAGAAAATAAAAATTCTCTTTGTGTCAAAACTTCCAAAAATTTTAATTTGGCGTATTTTTTCTTTTCTCTTACGCTAATGACATAAGCTTTAACTATTCAAAATTAATCAGAATTTTTTTTTTCGTTAAAAATAATGTAATGCTCGACTATTTCATGATATTTTAAAACTAATTAAATATTTCACCACTGCTGAAAAATTGATGCGTGACACATACAGGTTAGTCCCATAGTATTTTGTCCAATTTCAAAACGTAAATTATCAAAACTTGCTTAAGATAGAGTCATGATTCTACTAGGAAAGGAAAGTTCAAGTAAAACCTTCTTCATCAATACATTATTGTTATGCACATAAATTTCTTTGTCATGGCAATTAAATAAAAACGGTCAAAAATTGAAGTTGCTAAATGAAAATATAGAATGTTACAGATTATTTTCATAATGTTAGATAATGGATTTTTCTCATTTCAAAATTTTTTATGGTCAGAAAAGATTTAATAATCTAAAAGCAACAATCAAATTTTGTTTATTGTTTTTAAAATTATAATTAATTTAACATATCTGATAACTCCCATCTGGAAGGAACTTTTTCAAATTTGGTTTTAACTGTCATTTAAAAATTTCAGAAATGACTGAATGATGTGTCATATGAAGGTGGAGGTCAAATTAAATGTTCCATAAAGGAGGGAAAATTTAGCATGTTTGTGAAGTTGGATTACAACATTTATTTTCGACATTTCATTATTAGTTATTACAGCAACAACACATTGGCGCAAATGTGCACAAATTATGACAATGATTGAATGAGTTTTCCTCAGTTGGTTATAAAATCAGGTCTCCAGGCAAAATACTTTAGGAAAACCCTGCATGTTATTGTATTTTATAAAATAATTGGCATAGTTATAACAATTTACATTATTTATGACAGATTTTTTTAAATATAGATTAGATTTCATAAACTGAAGGGTGTAGAAACCAACGTGTTTAAGTCACCTTTTTTTTCAGAAAGTCACTTTTTGAAGTTTTTAATGGCCCATCTTTTGGTGTAAACCGTTTTTAAATCCAATGTTCTTAAGTTCACATTCTGACACCAGTCACTTCAACAAGTGTCACCAATTTCAGAAGTCAATGTTCTTAAACCCAAGATTATTTCTCTCTTTTTTTAAAATACATGATGTGCAGGAGATTAGCCTATCAGTCATCTTAACAGATTCCCATGAAGCTATAAGTTATGAAAACTACAACTTTGTAGCCCATTGCCATGATATGTAAACACTATTTTGAAACCATAAAATCGCTCTCTAGAGCAAGTTCAATTTTGTGACTTAAGTACATTGACCTCCCGGTCCTTCAGCTATAGTACCTGAAATTGTAGTAGTGTGACATCACTAGCATTAAATCACCAACATATCCACCAGTTATCTTAATTGTTGAGTCAGTTGTCTCTAAATCCACATCATACAAAGTTTCTTGTAACGATGAAGATGTCTGTAAATAGTAATAAAGGAGTTATACTTTTACCAAAAACGGTGGAACGTAAAGAGATTAATTCTCCAACCTCAGGAACCTATAAATTTGTAACAAAGCGAAGTAATTAAGAAAACACAAATAATCGAAAAATGTATGATTATTTGCTCTGTTTATCGAAATAATCATCCATTTTGAAATAAAAATCAGAGTTTCAATATAGATTTCAATTCCAGAATGTAAATATTATTAAGCAAGATTTTTCTTCTTTAACATTGTTTCTCACCTTTGCAGCTGTTTCCATCTGGTATCCTTGTAAATCTCCTCTTGAAGTACAAATTGGCTCTTCTTTTCTCTTACTAAATCCATCCTTTACTGACCATACTCCAGTTAACTTAACCATAGGGATTGATGACTCACTTTGACCAATTTTGTACACATCATAAATATTGTAGGACACGTTTTCTTTTAAAAAGGAAATATCATTTTATTCTTTAAACAAATTATGTTTACAGTTTTATTTAAAGGATACCTTCATGCGAAATTGACATTAAGATACAGGTTTGAAATAATGTTTTATGGAAGTATATTATAAAAACGTCATTAACAAAAAAAATCAATTTTTTAGGTCATTTCTAACTTCCTAAAAGCACTTCTTAAAACAAGCGCGGGAAAACTTTAGTAAAATAATTTTAATAAAAATTATATGGAAAACTACTCAGAACGAAAAATTTTATCGATAAAATTATCTAAAGATACCAAATCTGTTTTCAAAACTCACGTAGCTCTAAAGGAAGCAATTTTAGACGTAATTTCAGTGCGATGACGTCACGAAACAGAAAACGTCACTTAGGTAAGCAAAACCTTTTTAATATTACCATCATTAACTGACCTTTATCCTCAGTTCTGACATAGACTTTGACATTCGAATCCCATCTTAAGTCGAGTTTAAGACGAACCATTGCAATGACGTCATCAGCAGAGATGTCACGTGACAACATAATGAAATGAAACTGATAACTCTGGTTCACATACATCTCGGGAAACTGAAATAGTCAGTCGATCTTAATACAAACTATTAATAAATTAATGAAATATTTACCTCTAACAGATTCAATTCCTCTGTATTGTTAGCCCAAATTAGAATATCGAGTTTGTGATGTTGAAAATCCATAGTTGAATTATTTTCTTTCATCTTCTTCAAGTTCTCCATTGGAATTATTTGATGGAAAGATGGCTGCTGTAAATATTCCTGCAGGTTTCCAAACTGTCGCTTTACTGAAAAACAGAATACAGCAAAGTAACATTTTATATGTATTACACGTCAAGCCAAGCACCATATTGGTATTCGCATCATTCTATCATTAACGTAAAAGTTATAAAATTTTGCAGAAAATAGGCAAGAAAATGATTTGGAGAAAATTATATTATTTTATTCAAATCTGCGTCAAAAACTGATAATGCAAGGTTTTTAAATTTTATGATTGTAAATAAATCCTAAATTACTGTATCCCTATTTGCCAATTAACATAGACTCTTTCTCTTTTACGATATCCATTCACAATTTTCATGCTGAATCGTATTTTTTTATCAAAATCCGAAGATTCACAAATACTAATAACAATTAAACAGAAAAACACATTAATCATTTCGGAGCTCAAATGTCCTATATTCTTAGTAGAAACAATATCTCGCAATTCAGAAAAGAAATCGTCGGTGTCTTTACCTTAGAACACAAAAATATATTGTATCGTAATCGTTTAAAATACACGCGCAGAATAATGGCAGTGGTCTGCTGTTAACTGGGTGGGTGGAAAAAGGGGGTGGTGGTTGACTTGCGTTAATTGCACCCATTAATTTCCACTACTTTTTGTGAGGAAATTTGAAGGAATTAAAAGAGCCACGAGGAAAAGTAAATTTTTCTGTATTTTCTTCGATCCAGTCACATCTCGTTATGAACCATTAGTACTTATTAACGAGGTACTTAACGAAGACATTGAAGTAACGAATCAGAATCATCTAAAATTACATATAACAATGAAAATGGTTCCAGAAACAAACCAAAAACAGTAACTTGTGAACTTCGCAACAAGGATTTCACTACAAGAGGAATCAAACGACACTTGAGGTATTGTAGTTTACTTGAAGAGAAATTAGAAAAGTGTCAATTTTAAAACATTAATTACAAAGGTCTCAATGAACACGTGCGTAAATGCCATCCCAAAGATTTCAGAGAGAAACATTCATCCAAGTACAAGGGAAAAGCCAGTATGAATGAAACCAATATTCCTGAGCAAGAAAACACATCACTGTCAGTGCAGGATGATCTTGCTGATGACACAACATTTTGAAGAATACAACAAGCTAAATCTATGTTTTGCCAACCACCTGAAGTAAAAGAAATTCACCTCTAAATTCAAGGAATTTTAGAGATTCCTCTCAACATGTATAAGATTAATGCCTGGACTGAAATTAATGCCTGGACTGAATTTTTCCCGGCGAAGCCGGGAAAAATAAATCACATTTTAAGAAATTTATAATGACAGACGATACAAAGAATCCTCAAATCCACAGAGACAATCCAAAGGAGATCGGGTAAGGAGAAATAAAAATACAATTATAGTGAACACTGGCATAAAAGTGCAC
>JAQIWE010005405.1:0-10010 GCA_034698565.1 Campodea plusiochaeta
AACATCTCTCTTCTGATTTCGGGTGGGTTTGAGTTACCTATTACTTTGTTTTACTTAGTTTTAGGTATTGTACTTAGAATTTTCACCTATACTTCGATGGAATATGGAGCCAGGACGTCCAGATCTTCATTGTTAAGTGATTATGCTGATGCATACTGAATTATTTTATATAGTGAAGTGATTATGCAGATGCATAGGGAAGACTTACCAACCAAGATGGATGTTACAAGTGCTTTAATGGGTCAGGAGACCACAGTGTGTGTTCGTAGCCACGATGGCTTTCAATACAAAGTGCAGATAGTTTGGTTTTAGGCTATCTACTCACATTTGTTCTTAGTGGTTTTACGAAATGGTTTTACATGTGTGTGCAGGGGAGGAAAGTAACTCCCCATTACAGTGGTTGTTGGATACCGGCGTTCAACAGTGTTCGTGTTTCCGTGTGCGCTCTTTTCGGTTTCCCTACAGCTTTTGAGTGGAAAGTGGTAGGGAAGAAAAGGAAGGGTAAGCAAGTGCGAGTGACGGCTCACAGTGAACATAGGGTTCCGCCAGCGGCCTAAAGTAGTGTGCAAGCTACTTCATATGTATCAAAGGTATTTATGAAACTATATACAGTGTTTTTGTAAATAATTAGTGATTTTTAGTGAACATTAGTAAATTTATTAATGTTATTATCAGAAAACAATAGTGCTATATTGTTATAAGTGATTAGTGAACTTTTATTGAACACAGTGTCGTTGTGTTAGTGAATATTAATGAATCGCGTCATTAATATTATAAGTGTAAATATTTTAGTGCGACATTGTGTACATGTGTTAAGTGATTATTAGTGAATTGCGTCACTAATAATATAAGTAAAAAATAACTATTGCGAGTTATTTAAAAGTGTGCTTAAGCTTACCTTTCCTCGTTAATGTGCGTAGTTCTGCGTGATCCAAAGTAGTCCTGTGTAGTTAACCTGAAAAGATAAAATTGCAAGTGTTAGTGATTATTAATGAATTGCGTCATTAATAATAAATATCAGAGAAAATACTTACCAGTGTTATGTGTGGATATTATACAGTGACGAGTATAATTTCCTATGAAGTGTAAATCTCGGAGCGAATAAGTGTTCACAGTGCAAAATACAAGTATACAACTCAGTAATAATAACTTCAATTATTGTTACTAGACTGCACATTAGTTATATGAGGTTACTCTACACAAAAGTTTGAGAGATAATTCTTATATTTAGCTAGCTTTAATAAGTTGTAGAACATAACGTATAAGTTAGATCTAGAAATTCTAACTGCACATATACAAAGTGAATCGCCTCGAGTTAGACAGCGTCACAAGATAATAAAACTAACAATAATAGAGAGAATTTCGTATGTAGGTTCTCGTGGTGAAGATGGCGTAGAGATTAAAACGGAAAGAAGTCTCATAGCCGTGGCATATCTTAAAGTTTTAATTCTTATTTTTATTTTTAATCATGCGTGTCGGATCCACCCCTCCAAATGTCATGAAATCACGTGATCATCAATAGTACGTTTAAGAATACTCTAGTACATTTTTAAGAGATCACTAGTACTTTCTTTCGAGGCCACCCTCAGTATGCGTGTATATAATATCACTGTGAGCGTTATGAAGGATATACTTGCTGTAGAAAGGAATTGACTTTCGTACATGTGGCAGTAAAGTATGATCCTAATAGTTATAAACATCGTGGAATTTTCCACTGTACTATGCTCAGGATATTAATAAATTGATACTTTGATTAATAGACAATACAATCTTGCCACGTCCCCTTAGAGGAAGGCAATCTCATGTATATAGTTGATCAGTTGTGATCAGTACAAACACTAAGCATAAGTTAGTGATCAAGGTGAAGGTTTAATAATGTACCTATGATGATCATTCTGTATTGTATAATGCAAGTGTTGGTAATTACTGTGTCGTAAAGTAACCGTATAATCAATGTTTCTGGAATGGTGATTTACAGTTTCCTTATCAGGGATTTCATAATCTTCAAACAGTAAGCTCTTCCATTTACTTTTACATTAGTTCAATATTATTATACTACTAAAAATATTCTTAGCCTATTATGTGTGGCTACAGATAATAAAAATAATAATTACTACGAATAATTGTCGTTTTAACTACTGGGCAAGTGCCCTTTTTCTATTTCGTTATATGAATAAATGCTAGTGCGATACTATATGTATTTATTGACATCGCTATGACTTAATAAACTACTCATGCGATGGTATCGGAATGGAGGGAAAGTTTGAAACCTCGTTCCGATGTAGGAATTATTATTCGCTCCCTGTTTGAAAGGTGAATCAAATAATATCTCCTTCGATCTAATATCAAAGGAAGTTATTTTATTAATCCATATTTTAATACTCGTTTTATTCTCATGTATTATTACGCGTTTTTGAGATTAGATCGTGTTTATTTCTCTATTCGTATCACCACTAAATTAAACATTTAGAAATGTACTTATATAATGTACTGGTAGTGGAAATAAGAACAGAATGGTTCGTAACCAAATGGTGAGTAAGAACTCAAATTATCCTCCGATCGTGGGAGGAATTTCTACCACCCCATTATGGGTATGTAGGAGAAGTAATGAAATTTTGAATTACCACCCACTTTAACCATTGTAGGTGGAATTTTTATTTCCTATAGAATTTGCCCGATGCTGCGTTGCAACATGGTATCTTTTAAATAGACTACGTTTTACGTACAGTATGGGCGCGCTAGCTGCAATATTATGTACAAATTTATATCACTTCTTCTTGTAGCATAAAGCTATTTACATGTATGGAGTGATATTTTAAGAAAGGTTGTACAAGTTCTAAAACCTGTAAGTTTGCCGTGGGAAATAAATTCCCAAAATATGTGTTGTGGCAATTTATATCAGTAAGTAAAATCATTGAGTGTTAGATATTCCGTGTGTTGTTAGTCTTTAATACTGTAATAGGTAAGTTGTCATTACATAACGTCTACATGATTGTTGAGTCGATGTATGTATAATGCTCTAAATTCAGGCAATGCAAAATTTCCTTGCGAACATAATAACACATGTCCGCATTAACTAACATGAATAATTAATTAAAAGTAACATTTTTAAATGGTTAAAGGACTCGTTTATTTTTAATTTATTTTTCGTTTTAGTATTTCAGTACTACTGTTCGCTGGGTAGTCTTTAGATAGGGATATGCGCGATGTTAATATTTGTAAACATCAAAATAAAATTCATAAGAATTTATCCTATGAAGACCTGTAAAAAAAATTCACAAGATCACATGCTAAAAGGGTAAAAATCACAAAAATATGAGATACGATCAGAACTTGTTTCCGACTTGCTGTCAGCATTAACCCGTAATAGTATTTATTATTTTCTTAATCTTTCTAAGTTTATTTTTATTTTATATTTATTTATTTCATGACAAGACTGGAGCTCTGACCTGCGCCTATTATTTTCGCGTCTTAGGGTAACCGGCTTTCTCGCTTAAATCTATGAGTACATTTATATTTATTTTATTTTCACTCGAAATGACCTCAAAAACGTAGTACGTTCGGCTACTGAACCTATTAGGTTGTCAAAAAATCGTAGTTCTGTGATCCATCATAAACTCATGTTTTTGTTATTTTTAGATTATATTTTTATCGTGAAATTGTAGTAAATATTTTTATACTATATTTTAAAATTACCTAAATGATAATTATTTTACTATGCATGTGGCAAAATCAGCAGAAATCAATGTTTAATACATTGTTACAAAAACTGTTTACATTATCTCCATCTTAAATTTTTATTTTCAAGCTTTCGTACTTAATTATGAAAACACTAGAAAATCTATGTAGGCCTATCCCATTTTAATCAAAAAAGGCAATTAATCTAACGAAAACATAATTGTTTTTCAACCATTTTGAAATTATTTGGAATAGAAGTTATTTGAAATAGAAATTATTTACCAAGAACCATGGAATTGTATTAAATTTTCTAAGTCCGAACAAATTCCCCACTAAAATTGAATAAATCGGATTTTTCTCAGACAGAAACGGGAATTCCGTAATTTATATTAACTTTACTTATTTAATGTCTTTTGGCCTTTGCTGCAATATTTTTCCTTTTAAGAAAATTATATTTTAGAACTACTCTAACATTAAGTTTACATGGTGATATTATTATCAAATACACTTGGATGCATAAAAACACAAAACACATGCAAAATAAAAGCGCTTACATTATCAATGCGATATAATACAACTTACAACTAGAAATAATACATCTTACAATAGAAGTACATTATTAGTCCCTAAGAATTGTAATTTAACTCTGTTAACGTTTTTCTAAATCAATAATTTTTGAAACACTTTGCAATTATCTTTTTGTTGATTAACTATCCTATTTAATTATAAAAAGTTGCTTTGTACTTTAATTTAATAAGGTCACCCGTTTCTCATAATGTTTGGCGATACAAAGTTAAATTTTTATGTTTTTATTTTTTATTTTTACTTTACTTTTGGAAAGTTCGTTTATTTTAAATTTATTTATGAGAAACGGGGGCGATCCCCTATCCTGCTGCCGTTCTTTTACGAAAATATTATTAAACATGTTAAAATTTTTACTTCTTTTTGTTTCTTTGTAATCAAAATTATTTTGTGAACTTAGTTTTTTCAAAATGTTAATATTTTCATTTGCCGAATCCGTGACCTCTCTCAGAACCTGTGACTGTCTTTTGTTAATAAAGTTTTTGTATATAAATATAAATAGAAAATACATTTTCAAAACTTGACTTTTAAGATATATTTCCGTAATTTCCATGTAAAAGCTTTTCTTATTTTTAATGTAAATATAATTTCTTTAAACCTTGGGTTTTCGAACTTGAATTTTACTGAATCTATTGAACTTCATAAATATTTTACTTTTTTGAATTTTAACTTTTTGTTATTTGTGAGAAAAACAAATTTTTGTGGTAAAAACCCGCAACTAATCCGGCTAAACTGAACAATTTATTCAGAACCGCACCTTCACCGCGTAAGTAATATAATAAAAATGGGTTAAATTGTGCTTGATTGTGAACTTGCAAATGATTAAATGTTGTTAAGATGAACCTCGAGAGTTCGAGAATTCAAATGGGGGTGTTCCACCACTCGGCTCGCGCCGAGACTAACCTAAGTTGTTAACTTGCAAGCTAAATAATTACTCAAATGATGGTAGAGCTAAATGAAACTCATCTAATACTCGTGTGCGAGAGTAAGAGATCTTTCGGTTAATATTAGTTACGGGTTACGCGCCCTCGGATGTTCAGACTCCGAATCAGGTCACGTATAAGTCTTTTGTCAATTATACTACCATAAATATAGTTAGAAGCAATATGCACATTTATTGTATTCGCTTTGGTCACAATAGCTAACTGAGAATGTTCATGTGAACAATATGCATATTCATGTATAATGACACTAATAACACTTTTGTAAATTAATGGTTCTTACCTCGTGAAAGGATTGAGAGAGAGTGAATCGGGGCGGCTGAGATATTCTTCACAGGGCGATGGCTGTGGTCCCTTCTGGGTAATGCTTGGCTTGAACTGGGCGTATGATCTTGTCTTGAAACGTTCAGATATAATCTTGGTATTTCTAAGTCCAATAATATAACTTGATAAGTTCGGTTGAAAGCAAATCGCGTGTAACTTGTAACGAAACGTACTCGCCGACCGATAGTGCTGTAATCGCCTGACTTGATGGTAAAGGAATCGCCAACCGATGGTTAAAGAATCGCCACGAATGAAATGTGTTTCCCCTTTTATACCCTTCGAGTGACCCCAAGTAACTCCATGTAATATATTATTCAGTATACTATCTTTGTGTTGCCTTTATTGGATTTCTTTCTCTACAATATTACATTTTTCCCACAAAAGACTAACGACTCCCATTTCAACTCCCAGCGGACGTCGTTGCGCCATCGCCGTAGTTATTACGTTTTATAGTGTAAAAGCAATCTATTTTCTTGGGAGGTTGTCGACCTCATCGTAAGTTCATTTCCTGAATAATGAATGATGCAACCAAACCATATTGCTTCTGCGTTCATTTTCATTGTTATAGTACGTTTGTATGGTTTGATTAAAACTCAGCTTTGTGTAAAATGGGGAGGTTACTATATAAAAAGGGTGGAAATACTGACTCGTACGATGACCTCATGTTGGGGTCATCTAGAGTCCTATTTCTGGCCTTACGATAATATTACTATTTAATTATGATTTAGCTAGGTACCTATATTATATATCTAAAATATAACTTCTTAAAACTGATTATCTATTTCTTATTAAATAAATTATTATTAATTCATCAATTGCCTAAATATGATATATCTTTCTTATTATTTATTACAGTGGGAGTTGGTATGTTCTCGTCGTGCTTTAAGTCCAACAATTCAAAGTGTTTATATGTTTGGAGTGCTTTTCGGAAACATTGTTGGAGGTATATTAGCAGATACGTAAGTATATACAAGGTGGGCCCCCAAAAAATAAGACCACTTTTGCAAATAGAATATTTTCTGAAAAATTACAACTAGAAATTGGAGTTAAAAACCAATGGAAAGAGAATCCTTTTCTCTTTCTGAAAATTTATGGTTTTATAATAATCTGAGCCGTATTATGGCCGCTATGGTCTGATGACTAAAAAGTATCCCAAATAAAAGTTGTCAGCAATAGTATAACAGTAAAAATGTCGATTTCTTTTAGGTAAAACAGCAACAATGTGACTGAATTTTTTTTTTAATAATATCTTATTTTGTTCTTTATTTTCAATATTTCACTATAATAGGCTTCAGATTTTCTTACCAGGCTTTGAAATTACAGTCTGTGAACAATGTCTATCCATGACACCACATCTCCCTTTTAGATGGATTATATTTCGGAAACAGCGAATTACAGGCTGTTATAGTAAACCAAAAAATTCTTAAATCATAAATATTAGAAAAAATGTTATTTCTGTTAAATTTTAACTTTATAGCAAAATTCAGATTTTTCAATATACTGTCATTAGCAACTTTTATTTGGTATACTTTTTAGTTATTAGGTCGTAGTGGCCGTAATACGGCTCCGACTGTCATAAAACTACAAGAAGATTCTCTTTCCACTGGTTTTTAAATCCAGTTTCTAGCTTCAGTAATTCAGAAAATATTCCATTTGCAAAATTGGTGCCATTTTTTTACCCACCCTGTATAACGTGATAACTTTATACTCAGTTTGTGGTTGAGGTTTAATAATAAAAGCTATTGCTGTTATGTAATTAATGTACTATTGTGATATTCCTATCTGCAATATATACAACATAATTATATTTTGAAGAGAATGAAAACATTGAATGCTTTGGTGTAGAAAGTTCAAAAGGAAATTAAAAATATTGATTTTTTCTTCCAGTTGGCACTGAATTCAATATTTTTGAAGTGACAGAAGACGAATATTTCGTATTAAATTAACATCAGACGATCAGAGCTTCGACGTTTTATTCTAAATGTTCACAATAATCGGTTCGAATAATGTTCCTATTTTTAAGATCATTTAGATTGTTTGATTTTATTTCTTTCTTTCACAATGTAGTACAAAATGTCCGTGGAACGTCCATGTGATATTTGCTACTTCCAAATATATAAATCGCAGATCATTTAAAAATATTGTTTAAACAGCGTAGAGGTTATTGGATTGTACATTGGCGTTCGAGGAACGATCACTAACTTTTACATGGAGAAATGTATAAGAAGATTTGCCCTTCACAAGAAACTAGTCCAAGAAATAGTCGTGAGTGTGCTGAAGGATTCAATTCGCATTCTGCACAACCATATATATTCAAAAACAAAAATCTGAAAATATTTTATTGCAATTAATTTGATATTGTTATTCTGTGGCATCTGTCAATTTAGTATATGTAAACAGAGTATGTAAATAAACATAAATTCTCTCTCTAATTTAAAATTACGCTATCCAATTTTCTTAATCATTTCCAATTAATACTATTTCCGAAAAAATCATATGTCACATGCATACACTACTGATACATATTCCCTATCTTTTTTTTGCTCGTTGCTACAATAGTACTGGACTTCAGCACATTCTAGCGTTCCCACTTTTTCGTCGGAAGTAACTCCGTTTAGTAATAAATCTTACCGGTAGGGTGTGTTGTTGTAAAAGCTAGTGGGAATGTATAGTGGGCCATTACCTTCAGGAAGAGCTACAAAACAGATTTAGAAGGATACAAACATTCCTCTAAATGTCCAAGACTCAAATTGGGGGAGTATATACATTTGCACAGAGTGGTGGTAGACTTTTAGAGGCAGTTCCTGATTTTTCAGGCTGATAGATTAACTCCGTTATTGAATTTGTATTGTTTTTGGTGTATTCGATAGCTGTTAAGCAATACTACATTTTTTTAATAGGATAGTATTTTGTTTATAAAGGTAAACAGTCCATCATCCATCAATAGAAAACCTTTCATATACCTCCAAAGTAAATACTTGATAGAAAAAATAAAAAGTTATTTAATTTCATTTGGTCTCCTACTGGGGATTTTTTTTATATTTAAATTCAATAAGAAAGATATATTAAATACAAATATTTTGTGATTAGTAACAATATTTAAAGTTATATATGGCAAAACTGCTAAAATATTTCAGGTCCGCAACTTGGTATGTATACTTTTTCTCTATTTTTCTCAAGAGTTTTTTAATTAGCACAAGAAAAACATTTAAATATCCGTTTTATTTATTCAATACTATAGTGTTACCGTATAATAAATTGGAGCATATGCTGTATCCTATAAACTTATAGTATTCTGCATGAAAATCCTTCAAAACGGTCAAGAAAATCAAAAATAAGAAGAAACTATATAAATATTGACTGATGGGTTTGATAATTAATTATGAAAACTTTTAGAATGGCTTTTCAAAAGGGATCTAGAATGACTAGGCCTATTTTCCGCCTATTTATGACAACAGAGACGCTTTCTTATTTCTTATGAATTTCGGCACAATATTATTCAGAAAAAGTCAAAATGTATAAAATTGATTATGAGGAAATTGACACCAGAAATATTAGGAAAATTTTAAATATAGTTTTTCTTTTTATATAGATACTACATAAAATATGTATACATTTGCAAGACATGTTTAATTCAGCTATTTAAAAGAACTACTATTTTATATGATAAAGAATGAAAATAATTAGATCCAAAATAAACTTAACCTTATCATCAACAATCTTTTTTCTGAGAATTTAAATGCTAATAAGCAAAAGCACACTAATAAGTATTAACAAATTGTCTGAATGAAGTGTTTTTAAAAATTCTGAAAACAAGAAAACGTAAACAATACAAAAATAGCACCAGATACCTATTCAGTATATACCAGTAGTAAATACATTTAAAAGGCTTTGGTATAGCTGCCAAGTGACATATCTGTCTAATTATATAAACAGAGGTCACACGCTGTAGAATGATACGCTTATCAACTATGACGTCACTCCTCACATCACAAGTTCACAACAATGAATAATGGTGCCATAACATAAGATTTACCAATCAACCCCTCTATTTTAGCCTAGAAACAATCGAGTTTGCCTTATACAGTATTCCAGTCGTAGTCCAATGGGCCATATAATAGTCCTTCCAAAATCTTACGGACTCAAACTGGTTATGTCTTCAACGCCAACTTTCCCGCGCATTAGTATTTTATAACACGCTCAGCAGCGTTTTTGTTTAACATGGGGAAGATAGGAAATAGATGCGACTTTATGTTAATTTTATTGAGTTTCGAGAATTTCGTAATTTTTTTTAAAAACTGACCAAAACATTCAGAATCAAGACCATTTTCTGCATCGTTTTATGTAAAAATAAATATTTTATAATTTTATTGTATTAGGGGGGTCTCGTTTGGTTCTTCTTAAATTTTTTAATTCTTAATGCATTTCCCATAAGGAACTAAAATAATTAACATAAACCAAATGAGACCCCCCTAATACAATAAA
>JAQIWE010005406.1:0-10010 GCA_034698565.1 Campodea plusiochaeta
ATGAGTTATTTATATCAAGAAGACTAATATTATGTTATAATATCAGAAAAGTCAATTTAGCTGCAGTTAACCCTTTAAGTATTCGAGAACGAAAATGAGAGTTATAATCTGTCGGTGCCTCGATGAAGAATAACCTATAAATCTATTTGCACCATGTTTTCATTTCCAAGAGGGGGGAATACAATTATATACCGTATAATATTATATGACTATTTGAACGTAATTAACCTTCATTATTATTGTGCAAAACAGGTGTGAAAAACACATTTAAATATTGCGATTTCCTATTGTTAAACTCTCATCGTTTTATGTTATGTTAGGTCAGGTTTGGATATCTCCAAACCCCAATATAACTTGAGATAAGGTGAATTATAGCAATTTTTATATATTTTTTATATACTAATACAAAAGGAACATGCTAAAACATTAGTCTTTCTCTTCCTTGGAGAAAAAATCGGAACCATAAAATTAAGTTTGATCTTTTTTTTTTATCAGATGTAGAGAGATATTTAAATTAATTTGAAGTGATTATAAGTTACCTCTCTATATTTTAAAACAAATGAAAGGTTCATAAGGACTGGAAGTTCAACATTATCTTGCGTCCCACCAGCCCCAAATTGCTACATTTGGGTGTATCTGTTCCCAAAATCGAGTTTGATGAGATCATTCTCAAATACCGTAATATTTAGAGTTTTGAATTATTTTGACACAAAGAAAAGTTACTTTTATGTATTATAAACCAAATGAGACGTTGAAAAAGAATAAAAGTTTGAAATATCTTAGTGTGCCACCCGCCCCAAACTTCAAAATTTACCAGAATTTTGGGTTGGAGTTTCACGATTTGTCAATTACCTCATTGATTGGGAGATTCAGAGCAGGACCGAAAGTGTAGTTAATAATTAATAATAATCTTTCATTTATTATTGACAATTTAAATAATTAATTTTATATTTATGAGAAAAAGTTATGAGGACTCTTGGTGAATTTTTATACAAGTGTGAAATATTCTTTGATAGAAGCACCCACAAATGCTGCAATATATTATTATTTTATTCCCAATATTCCTAATACCTAATTTGAATGTTGATATTGATTTCTATTTTATATGAATGGCAATGTTCTATTATTTCCATACTAGTTGCCTTATATGTTATGAAAACACTTCTTCAATTGGAAACGATAGTATACTGTACGCACTGTAGCGTTTTAAAAGAAAAGTTACATGTCAATTTTCAAGTTATATGAAATGAAAAGAAAATCTTCAAAGTGAGAATGGTAAAAGGGGAACACAAGATAAAAATTCAATCTGTAAATAGCGAAAGTGTATAATGTACACACGGAAGTAACGTAGTGAATGGAAGAATTGTGTTAATTACTTCTGTAAAGGAAGCGGTTTGTTCAAACTAAAGGAAACATTTCGTAACATAACATCCTCTTGAAATTCCGTATGACTCCCTTTTCCTTTATAAATCACTCTAAAGTCATTTCAGAACACATTCAAATAATCTATTCATTTGCAATTTAAATCAAAGTTCTTATTACATCGCAACATTAAACGAGAGTAAACGTCGAAACGCCTACTTATAAAACATTACGAATCACGAGCGCTTATGGTGATTTCAATGCCAAAATGCGTCATTTCTTATACATATTCACTGTTATAATTCCGAATAATACATTCATAACGCACAAAAATAATAAAAATAAAAACAGACGCGGAAATAACATAAAAAACGTACACATCACCACCAAGGTTAAAAGGTAAATCTACACGAACAACAAAAATAAACAATACGAACTTACCAATTCAACAATTTTCAAAATTCCTTGTATCGTTTTGAAATGATCGACACTAAAACGGATAATCGAATTAGAAGCCGTTCCTTGCGCGGGATCCGTTTTAACCGTGATCGTCGTTGCCTGCGCGGACGAATTATTCGTCGTGGTAGTTCTCGTCTCAGCCATCATTCTTCAGATCCACACAACACTTGTTGCTACTCTGGCAAACGAAACGAAGAAGATGAAGACCTGTTTGTACTAGCCTCGCAACAGAGGGACAGGGCCTCCATTTACATAATCCTACTCTATCGTATGTGTGTGGAGGTGGGGACACTTGGAAGAAAAGAAGTGGCGTTGTTATGTCGGGGGTGGGTGGGTGGTACGATTATACGGAAGGGGAGACGTGGTGGTATCTTGGATTGGGGTGGTATTCATCACTGTTGATAGTCATCGGCACTCATCAGAGTATAGGGTGCGATCCCTGCGATGATACTGGAGGAGCGCTCTCATATTCCGAAAATTCTTTATGATATATCCAGAAGATGTTTTATAATGAATTTATAAATAAATTATTAATAATATAGTATATAAATATTATGTTTCGCACATTAAATTATAAAGTAATAAACTTTCGTCGTTAGTAGTGCTGTATTTTTATGTAATAGAAATATTAGCAAATCATTTTTATTTATTTCATTTTCAGTTCCTATAATACAGACTACAGCAGTAACTGATATTAGTTTTACTATCTGATTTAGTTTCATTTGGGATGAGTTTATGAAGAATTGATGCTGATGTTATCTCCAATTATACCATAAAACTAGTCCGTCCATTTTAATTCCCCGAAACCAACTTGTAATTAGCAACTTCATCCATCATATCCATAATGTTCACCAATACGTCATCAAAATTATTTTTCATCATACAAACTAGTAATTTTTAAAAATAATCTTTTGATGAATCTAATTAACATCTGAAAATTGCTAAAGATTCGGTTCAGTAGTTTTCGAGAAATTAATTTTTGTACTTCGCTAAATCCCTATCTTATAACATATGCTGGGAGACAGATTTGTCCCCCAGCATGTTATAAGATAGGAATTTAGTTTTTTATAAAAATTAATTTCTCAAAAGCTACTGAACCAAATCGTTAGAAATTTTCAGAAGTTATTTAGATTCATTAAGATAATATCAAATTTTTATTCAAAATTACATTTTTTTTATTCAAAATTACAAATTTCTGTGATTTAAAATAAAAAAGTGTGATGTCGATGTCGACTACCCTTTCTGCAAATGAACATTATCAATACATAAAAAAACAGTATTTTTCTGGCATTATATATTTTTCACTTCCAAAAATGTTGTGATTTAGGAAAGGAAATCGAACTACATAATCTTCTCTAAACAGTAAAAAGGAAGATTATGCATAAAAAATACAAATTATAAATTATGGTTTGATAAGGAGAGAGCAAAGTTTTATCGCAGAATTATTTTGAAGTATGATAAAAACGCTAAATATTACAAAATAAAACAACAATACCATCAATAACAATAAAAAACAACAATAAATATTACAAAATAAAACAACAATAAGGATTTCATCTACATTCTGCACAACCATATCTATTCCAAAACAAAAATCTTAAAATATATTTTATTGCAATTAATTTGATATTATTATTCTATTTCATCTGTCAATTTACTATATATGTAATATGTAAACAGAGTATGTATAAATAAACATATATAATTATCATCATCATTTAATATCATCATTATTATTATTATTAACACTTCCTTTGTATCTTTCATTATTCTATTTAGATTTTTAAATGTATTTCTATTCGGAATAAGAAGGAGATTATAGCGCCTTCTTTTTCGTACGTAAACAAACCGTGACCTTGTCTGTTGTTATCTCCGTATATAACAAGTTGCGAATTGAATCAACCAGATGGCTGGACCTACTGGAAGCAAATATCATCACTACACATGCGTAACGACTTCTAAGAAATGCAACATAATTCCCCGTAGCATTGTTATTTTATAGTCACAGGTTTTAGTGAATGACAAAGTATTTTTATTTTCAAGACTAATAACTATTGATAATAATAACTAACAGGCAACATTGTGTTCTATAGTTATTACTGGAATATTTTGGTAAGTATCTTTATTTTTGTAAACAATATGTTTTCACGTTTTGTGGTGCGGTGCATGTTGTAGGCTATTACATCATTCAATGAAATTCATAGGCGTTCGCAGTGAACTGGTGGGAGGAAGTGTAAAATTATTTGGTATTATTTTCTAAATTAACTTACTTCTATCTAATAAATTGTATTTACGTTTTTTTCATGTTTAATTAGTTATAATAATAAGAATAAGCTACTAAAATTAATGTTCTTGTGATGTTGATATTAATATTAAATGCAATATTCATAACTTGCCCGTGACGTTATCAAAGAACTAAAATCGCGGTTTTTTAAGTTAGAGATCTGATGTTTCAGTATGTTGTACTTCAATCAGATGTAAAACGCTCCTTCGATTTTCAGTAAGCTAGGTGTCTTAGTTTTTGCGCAGCGATTTTTTGAAAATGACGTTTTCCCTATCCTTTACAGCCTGTAGGAAAACCGTCATTTTCAAAAAATCCCTACAAATTTTCAGAAGTATTTTATATCAGATTGAAGTTTAACATACTGAAATATCAGATCTCCAGCTTCAAAAATTATTTTTAGCAGACAACAGTGCAAGTCATGAATATTGAGAAAACCAGACAGAGTACTGTCAGCGGTTGGTCGGGAGGGGAGGATATTTTACGACCCTGTATGTATATACTCGTAACTTCGCCGGGGACTAATATATTGTACTAAATATCCCGTAATATTGACGAATTTTAACTTTTTGGGTGTTTATAACTATGATAATTATGAACACCCGAAGAGTTAAAATTTCGCCAGAGCTTCTCACTCACGACAGAACCTTTTACTTGTATTTTACACGTATTTTCAATATAAATTAATTAAAAGTTGTACTGTATTCAGCTTTGTTGAGATAAATAATCAAATATTCTTTGTATAGGATGATGGAATTACTATTATTTATTTTCTTAAACGTTGAGACCTCATCGAAAAACATCATTTTCACTAATATCTTTATTTTGTACTATACATAGACATAGAGTAAGTTTATATATTATGGCTATGTGTGGTGAATGCAGATAAAGTTAAATTCAGTATTCAGTGTGCCCTTTGCTCATTTTCGAGCCCTTCCACTTGCATGTGAAATGGTAAGAAAGTGTTCCCTATATATACATTATATATATATACAGGGTGTCCCACAAATATCGACCCCCCTGAATATCTCCTGAAATAATGAATCCTGAAATATATCTCCTGAAAAATGAAATATCTCCTGAAATAGAAGAATTTTAGAATAGGAGTGTAAATTGTAAAGTTGTAGTGAAAATTCTGAATTTTCAGATACCGTAGTTCGTCTCATTATAAAAACACTGTGGAGTTATCCAGCGATGATAAATTTCTTAAAATAATAGGGAACAGCAATCGTGTCTGTGGACAAAGTTGCAGAGCTGGAAATTTCAGGTTCAGCACATGTAATAATTTTCACTTAATCTTCATCTAAACTTAATTTCCAGACCCACAAAATACAGGATTGTCGCTCCCTTGGAACTGAAAATTTATTTCTTGCCATGGAGATAAATTGTAGAAAAATTAAATTATAATAATAAAACTAAAGTTAAGAAAATGTGACCGAATTTTACAAACTGTAATAAACATGGTCTAAAATAGGGTGTTTTTAAAGTAATTTTTCAATTTTTTTTTCTGTGCTTCGTGGTCAGTCGGCGACACATTCATCATTTTTAATTTGCGACCTCCATGTAGCGCCAAGGCTCTTTCCTATAGAAACTCTCCACTTCCAATATGTTGTTCTGCAGTATAAAATGCAGTAGCATATAATAAATTATAGAAACATTGGCTGTACACAATTATGATAGAAATTATTTGAATGCAGACTGATATTTCTTAAAAACAGTAACAAGTTTTCTCAAAATATTAAGTTAAATTATAATCACACTTATTCTTTTCTACTCTAGTGAAGATGAACTACGAGTTGTATGAGGCTTGTGAAGAACATGATTTGACGAGAGTAGCAACATTATTATCAAATGGTGCAGATCCATGTGCAATATTAGAGAAGAGAGAATACTGTAGTGCTCTTCATGTTGTAGTCGCACATGATTCTTCACTTATTTTGGAAATCATGTTTAAATCAGGTTCAGGAATGGTCACGGATATAAAAAATGTGCTCACTGGTCATAATGAAACTGCACTGATGTTAGCTCAGAGAAGAGTCAATAGTCAATGTGCCAAACTGTTGCGTCAGGAATGTGCCAAACTGGTGGTAAGCATTTTGAAAGCAGTATTTTAAACAGTAAATAGTGTTTTATTCCAATACTCGAACGGGTTTTTAGAAGTGACAATTAGAAAAATAAGAAAAATAATTAAAACAAATGAGTGTAATTCAAACAATGAGTGGTCTAAAAAAAAAAAAAAAAAGAAGAAGGTTAAAGTCCCACTTTTTAAGCGGGGACCATCCTTTTAAAACACAGCTAACGGTCCCCTAAAATATTCAGTGCAATAGGGAACAAAGAGAATGAAACGATATTTGTGTGTTGGAAAACGGTATACCTGTTGAAAATATACACGTTTAAATTGTACATTATTATAAGGCAAATAGTCACTAGGGTAATTGTGTTTATTTGACAGAATGGATGATTTTCTAAATAAAAAAAAAGATATTTGGAGACATTTTGCAGATTTTAACAGAGATTTGCCAATTTTTTTATTAATGTAATTTTATTCCTGTAAATTTAACGCAAACAGACAACAGACAACTTTGTATAGAAAGTGAATTAATAAAAAATATTGATGCTATTTTCTATGTGATTAAACCCTCTACAATTCATTTCATCCCTGGGAACCTGTCAATCTTCCCGAAGTCCTTCTGATGTTGTGAAGGTAAAAAAAAATTTAAATTATAATTGTTTGGAGCAGGCGATTAAAACGGGGGAAGGGGGGGGGGTGTTGATGGTAAGGAGATATCGAAGACCATCCGTGAAGTGCCAGAACGGAGGCAATTTTGAAAAATAATAGTGAAAACAGTTCATTTTCACAGATCTTGATTTTTTTCTGATTTTAACATATTTTAAGAGAAATTTTAGTTTTATCTTTGTCAAGAGGGAGGGGTTGTAACCCCTCTGGCATATACCACTGATTTGAAAATAACAGTTATAAAAGAATGTGATGGAAGTACTATAGCTTACATAATTATTAAATCAAATCTTGAACCAACATCTAAAGGTCTATTTTTATATTACTCATTTTATTATTTATTTCTCCAATGTAGGCGAACGACGAGTTATATGATGCCTGTGAAAGAAATGATTTGAGCCGAGTTAAAAGATCATTGTCAGATGGTGCTAATCCATGTAAAATATTGGAAGGACACGGTCAGAGTGTTCTTCATAAAGTGGTTACAGCCAATGGTGATTCTACAGATATTCTTGAAACCATACTTGATTCTGGAAAAGTCACAGACATTGATGTGGTCACAGGTGGTAAGAAAACAGCTCTGATGATAGCCTGCAATAGTGGCAACATTAAATGTGCTAGACTGCTGGTAGAGAAAGGTGCCAAAGTAACTTCCACAGACACATACGGACATGACTGTGTTCATTATTCAGTTCAGAGTAAATCGGTTGCTATGGTATCTGAGTGTGTGATGTGGAGAGGAGTTAATCTCAATAATCGTGGAAATCACGATGAGACTCCATTGATGTATGCATGTAAACACAGTTATGAGGAGATAGTTCGAGTTCTTGTATTTGCTGGAGCTGATTATAACTTAGTGGACAAAGATGGGAATTCTACCTTTTTCATTGCAAAGAAGCACTGGAGCCAGCTTCCTGAAATCATTAGGGAGTATGAAAATGTACAGGTAATTATATTCTACAGATTACATTTATCATAAATTGTAATTTTTAATTAATACGTATGAGTTAGTGAAATTAATTTGACTCTGACAAATGAATTTGTAGAACTGTTGTATGAATTAATGTCTAGTAAATTATTATTATGTTCAGCTGTTGGGCCAGTATCATTAAAAGGATTGTAATTTGGCGTTATTGGAGAAAACTCTGAGATTCATTTCTAGTACATCTAGTTTCTGTAATAATTATTATTCTAGAGAAACTGTGATAAAATATAGCCTGTTTTGTATTCTTCCATTTTAATGCCTTATTAGAGTTCATAGACTCACCATATAAGGGATAAAGTTTACATTAATTATTTCAAAGGATTAAGTTTTTTTTACATTTTAAATGGCTTTAAAGAAACCTATTTAAAAATGGTGAATATTTACAGGAAATGCTCCGGACAAAAAAAAATTCTACTCTTTATAGAAAAAGTTCATTTTATGGAAAAATTAAACTAATGAAAGATGACCGTAACGAATATAAAGTAACCTGGTTCTTCAGTGAGATTCGAACCAATATCTCCATGAGTTTTATTAAGTTTCGATAGTCTGTTTTTAACAGGGGTGGCGTTAGGTTAGAGAGGGGAACAGCCCCCCCCCCCGTCGGGGAGCCGAAAGAACTTCTTGCGGGGAAGGATTTTGAAGTTTTACAACGGGATCGACCGGATCGGAAATTTGCCGGATACCGGGTACCGGATCATAGCCGGGTAGGTTACGTCTGCTCCGGCCGGATACCGGATATTTGCGATGTTTGGTATCATTCGAAAGATCGCAAAAAGATCTTTAAAATGGCACTTATTGCGCGAATGTAACATAATTCACCATAATATTGACGCAAACGAAGTATTTTCGCGGCAACACTGACGCGAACTAAGTATATTGCGCGATAATATTGAACGAACGAAGTATATTGCGCGATAATACGATTACGTTTTGCTCCGGATATTCCGCAGAAAAAAGCCGGATACCGGAGCGGGAAGAGAATTAGGGATCGACCGAATATCCGGCAAATATCCGGTATAGACCGGATACCGGATATTTGCCGGATATCCGGTCGATCCCTAAGTCTCTTTCCACTGTTTTTTAAATCTAGTTTTTTGCTTCAATATTTCAGAAAATATTGCATTTTCAAAACTATAATATGCCAATTTTTTCGGGCCACCCTGTACTGATTAATTTAAAATGTTCATGTTTTAATATAATTCAGCAATATTCTTAATATATTTTTGACAATTTATTACACTGGTAATTAAAATTAATAAAACTAAGATAGGAAAATAACTTGAAAAAGAATCTTTAATTTTAAAGTCTCTGGAAATAAAGATTACGACACGAAAGTGGTTTGTTATGGCTACTAATGACTCTAAAAAAAGGAACTATTACAATATCAGAAGATGCTCCGAAACAAAGTATATCGGCCAGGTAGAAATACTTCTAAATGAAGTATTTCAGTAGCAAAAAGTGCTCCGAAAACGAAGCTTACTGTCACAGAGAAAATCCTCCGAAAACGAGCTATTGCTAGTTCAGCAAAATAAAGCTAATGATGGATATGGTAATGTTTTGATATGGTAAGAGTTAATTGTCCTCAGGACGACCTTGTTTTTTGAAACTGTTGTCTCTTGAAAGAGATGATTGTCTAGGGACAACTAGGTAATTTCGAACACTGATATTTAAGTTGGTAAGAACCGAAGTGCTTTGAGAAGTAAAAATTAATATTATTAGGTAATATGTTATTATGAACAATTTTATATATGAATTCAGCTGCGTTAAGCAAATTTAACTTAAACAAGGGCATAATAATTGGGTGTTTAAAAAGTGATTCACTATGATCTACTAACCAAGAGTCAGTAATAGTTTTAATTATTTTTTTCTGTGCAATAAAAATCCTATTTATGTTAGCTTACTGTTGCTAGCATTCATCCAATAATTAATTATGTGGCATAATGAACGTATTACATAATAAAACTGCCAATACTGGTACTTTATAACAAAATGAGATTTTTGAGATATCTAAATAAATGACGTAAGGCTAAAACAATCATGGAGTTTGCCATGATAAATAAAAAGTATGTCATTATAACTATATGACAGCACTTAAAAGGACACTTACTGCATCATTGCAGTTATGGATAATATAGGACAGCTTGTTATTTCAAAGACCTTACATACAGGCATTCCTGCTGAATGTG
>JAQIWE010005407.1:0-10010 GCA_034698565.1 Campodea plusiochaeta
ATAGTTTTATCCGATCCAAGATTCCAAAGAGGTAGTTATATTATGAATAAATTCATTGGCCATTAGATGCCAAACAAAAACGATATTTACTTTTATACAAGAGTTCTTAATAAAGTTACATATTGTTAGAATATAGTAACAGAGAAATATAGAAGACTGATAACACCACTGCATACCACATTATACTGAATCCTGATACTAACATGCATAGTATAATGCATCATCTAAAGCAGTTTTGAAATGTGAAATTTTCTTCTAAGAAAATGTTATCTTACGATATAACTAAGAAGCATTCTTTCCAATAATTTTAAGATTTTATGCTAGAAGCTTTTACAAAAAAACTAATTATGACATGCAGCGTAAACTATACTTTTTTACATTAATTAACTTGCAAATCTGAATAAATTTTCTGTAATACAAATGAAGTTGGCACTAAATATTTACTGAAATAAATAAATGATGACTAATGACAGTAATAGGCGTTTGCAGAGGATGGTGTGATTTTATTTTTCCCTGAATTATATTGCTCCATTGCTAATTATTAAATTCTAAAATATCATTTCTGCATTCGATTTATCATTAATATTTCAATTTTATAGCTTGGTAAACTTCTACTAATAATTTGTGATAAGAATGTCAGTGAAAAAAAAAAAATAATAATAACTTTTTTAATAGAAGTTTTATTCAAGTGTAAGAAACAAGTATGAACTTTCTTATTTTGGGACGAATTTTTGAAATCGAATGCCGCTGAAGTTATTGATGAAATACTTTTGTTACCCACCCATTGTTCTAATGAAATCAGGAAGAAAATGATTAGATAAATTAATATATTAGTCTGCCACTTAAATAAATTTTGATAAGCTGAAATTTCTACTGGCATCTCTGCACATTCAAAGAATTTATTGATAAACATTGTGTTATAAAATAATATTTGTAACGTTACTAATTTTATTTTTCTGAATGTTTCACTGTACAGAAGAAGATGGGCACTACGCTAAGTTAGTTTGTATAAAATTTAAGTATTAGCTGAAACAATTTATGAAACTGCATTTTTTGAATAGAAAGTGATGTCTTATATGACATTTTGAAATCCATTCATATTCTTCACGTTATAATACGAAATTATTATTAATCTATTGCTAACACCTAACATCACAACATATTTTAAATCATCAAGTGTGATACAATCAGTATACCTGTTACAAACGTATTTTAAATTAACAATATTGAATGGCAAAAATATGAAATGATTGAAGTATCATGCATTCATCCTCCAAACTACGAAATTAAAAAAAAAATGTTAGCAAAAAATGGATAACATGCCTTAGTATAATTATTGATTAAAAAGAACTAATAGTAGAAAATATCAAGTAATAAAATCAAATCATTGCTTTCGTAAATACATATGTTACCTAACATACTATATTTAATGAAAATATCATTCAGTAATCTGGATATGTGCCTTTAGTACTGTTATATAAAATTGTAAATTGGTTCTCTATAAAAATGGACAAATTAGAGACATCATATTTGCTAATCAATATTGCTGTCGAAGTTTTTTTATTAGTAGTACAGTACAGTAGTCGACTTCTGACTATAAGAACTGCTAAGAACTGTAGGTACTATCAATAACGTTGACTACATCAGAAGTTCCTTGTTGACTCAAATAGAATTGTCCACGACATGAAATACATAAGAAGATGCAAGTTCAGCTCATTCACTTAAATCTGGAAGGTGTTTATGCTAATCATGTAATAATAAGAAATGAGACTATTTCAGTAGAAACATGAACTCACTTAGTATAAGTTACTTTATATTTTTATTATAGTATTTCAACGTTTAATTAAAATACAACTGACATGGGAAATTAAGTATAAATAAAATGAAACTTCAGTAGGAACAACAGTATAAATCCTATATTTCAGTGAGAATGACTATGAACATTATGATATTTAGCTGCTCTGAGATAGACTTATGAATATTATTATGAATATATTATTATAACTGATCTAAATGGCTGGTATTGAATTTTTAAATGTATATAGCATTTTGAAAAGTAATGTTTCCGAAAATCTAAAAAAATGCTGTTTTAAGTAGTACTTTTAGAGTAAAAGGGTTTACCATAACCAATCAAAGGTCATGCTGAAAAAAGCGACAAAAATAACATTGAAACGTTTTCTGTAAGAACAAAATAAATCAATAAAAAATTCTTTTCTTAATTGACTTATTTCCTTTTCAATCGTGTTCTACAAACAATAAAGTTCTATATAACAATCATTACCATCTATTCCCACCTGTGTAATTACCTGATAAATTCTCCATACTTTGAGTTAACATTGCTTCAAAGGTGTGTAAACTATAACTTTCAGCATCCATTCCTTTAGCCAAAGTATTTCTAAGATGCATTTCATATTCCAAAAGCAATCTTGAAGTTGGAGAAGAAGATGATGGTCTATTTGGACCCTGGGACCCATGATGGTTATCATCAGAATTATTTCCATTTGAAGAACTCGGTGTTGTAGCGTAGCACTGATTATCAAACATAACCTGATCAGAAGATGGAGAACCGTCACGATCTAAATCTAAATATAAATTTCGTTGGTACTGTGTCTGTCTACTAACACGATTGCTGGATACAGTTTCTGGTTCAGATAAAAATCCATCGGAAGATCTCATTCGTTGTTGCTTTCTAAATGACATTGACCCTGCATCTGGTGACGTCATTCTCACTGGACTATCTCCTGTTGAAGAAGACGTCATCATTGGTTTGAGCATTCGTTTAAGGGTTTGACTATCTAATAAGTCTGAGGAATTGTGTTGTGTTGCTGTTGATACCATACCAGCTACGTCATCGGTACTTTTGCTTTTACTTGAGGTTTGCATCATACTGTTCACTGTTCGTCTCTCCTGTTGTAAATGTTGCTGCTCACGAACTCTATCCATTTCAGAATAGTCAACTGATTTGGATGTCATTCCCATCATACTCTGAAATAACAAATTATAATGATGAAATAACAAAATATAATGATGAAATAACAATTATAATAATGTTATATTGACTGAATTGAAAGAGTTCTCAATGTATAGCAAGAGTATTCTGGCACTAATCCATTAATATTGGGAAATATATTAATACTTTAAAATAAAGCAACATAATTATACCATACGAATATTATTGTGACGGTTTTTAATTGCATACTACAATGGAAATTAAATTTGTTGTAATCAGGTACATTAAGTGTAAATAGTTTTAAACTGTAACGTATAAATACGTGAATTAATTTTTGTGCCTAAATTAGAAAGGAAAGTTAAAGTTAAAATGTTTCAAATATCACTAGAACGTTTTAAAAAAGAGCAACAATTATTAATTTAGAAGTCTTAAAAATATTACTTAATCCTTTCTATTCTTATACAAGTTACAAGATAAAAATAGATTCTCAATACTTCATTTTATTTAACACAATACTTTAACTTGTTACTGCAATTTTATGATCTTGTTATACTCTTTCAGATGTTAACAGTAATATACAGATAAACTAAAAATAGCAGTATTTTGTTGCTGAGAAGTGATATAATGTGGGTAAAATCGAAACGTCTCATTGTGAAAAAAAGAGAAAAAAAAGTAAGGAGGACAAGCAATGATATAACTCATACATTAACGATAATAATTGAGATATCAAAAATATATGCAATACATAGAAAATGTGTCAAATGTATTGTCATTTTTAATTATTAAACTACAATATTTCTCAAATCATCAGATCAAAAACATATAGACACCATCAAATTTTTGTGGTAGCTTCTTTAAACATTGTACTGAAGTATTTCGACTGAATTATTACTTAGTTCAAAGGAATTTTGCTAAATTTCACAATATTAATTTAAATATCAAAGGTCAGCTTCATATCCATATAAGGTTGGACGGTATCACACCTGCCTACATGTATTTCAAATTAATATCATGCATATATTCCTACAAACTGACCTTCAGAGATATTACAAATCCCTTGATAATCTATTTAATGAAGCTGAATAGATCTCAGGAGGCATTAAGAAGTGTATACCCTGAATATAGAAAATTTTGTTGCTTGGGATTACTTTATTTTTTTGATTATATCATAATATTTTAAAGTCATATTAAAAAAGTAGATAAAATAGATAAGCGCAAGGAATGATTAGTTCATATTTTCCTGTTATTTTTTATTTCTTTTTTACTATGAGAATTGTATCATTTTGTTATGTAAAAAGCAAAAGAACAGACACAGTACTCTTACTATCTTTGATATCTAATCTACTCGATATAATTAAAACTAACTTTCATCGATGTCTGGAATCTGGACAATATCGTTAAAGGAAAGTATGACCATTTTACCATTGGAAACATTTTTTTTTTAAATTTTATAAGCAAAAATGAGGTATCAGTGAACATTTTGAGAAACAAATTGGATAACAGATAAAACTCATTACTAATCATTACATTCTTATTCAATAAACATAACTGGTGCTGGGTTCTCATAATTATAGTGTGCTTTGATCATTGATATTATAGAAAACTGGAAGAATGTTCAGAAAAGAAATGCATGTAATTTGTAGAACGGGAAGGGATACATGCGTTTGAAGATGTGACTCATCTTACATTGCTTGTTATCGAATCATATTTCACATTGTAGAAAGCTTATAGTAAATTATTCCAATGAGAAATTTTGATACACAATATGTTCTTATGTTGAATTAAGTAAAAGAATAATGATAAGTAAATGACAATTTCATTCCATCATGAGAAATTTGGAATGTGCAGAGATATCAGAGACTGTTTTGTATCAGGTATGATCTTTGTTTCGATCTTGCTCTAGTCGAGTTGTAAACTATATACTCAAGGGAATTGCATATCAATAAAAACTTATGGAACAGGATAGATTGTAGAAGTCATATCTGATATATAAGAACTGCCTGGTATATAGCCTGGAACCGAGTTTCTTCCCCTTTCAGTGATCTACATCGTTGCAATATAATTATTATATTATATTCGATATTTTTACCAACATAAATAATGATGATTCCAATATAATAAAGAGAATATTAATTTTTAGAAATTATTGCTTATAGCTGCTTGCTAATGCTTTGCTCATTTGGTATGATAAAATAAGATCTTCTGGAAGATATGTGAAGAACCGTTAATCCTTCTAATAACCACTATGTTTAAAGAATGAGGTTGAGGACGATCTTACTGCCAAGCCAATCAGGAACAAATACTATATTTAATACCTGATTTTCGTTGGAGAAGTTTAAATGATATTGATAGAATATTAAGAAACAGTGCTCCTGATTCCATATACCATTAGTATATAAGTATCAGTAAATCAATTGTGATGTAATGCTTACTGCTGTATACTCTTGCAATAATGTGAGTTATGTGAATTTATTAGAACGCAGCTAAGAAAGATATAATATTGTCATTGTCATGTTTATCAACATAGCATTGTCTACTTAGTACTCTCTGAATAACATCAATGAAAGTACGATACAACTGAAAAGAAAGCAAGACATACTTTCTCATTTCATTTGATGAATTTTTCTAATGGAAATATGTGTAAGTTCAATAAGATGAGAAAATTTTGATTTCCTTCAACGTTCTGAAGTGAATATTGTGATTTTGATTCTGTATGGCAATTTTTGTTAGTCCATCAAAATATTGCTCGATTGAATAGCGAGAGGTAAACAATACTGCTCAGAACATCATGGAGTACATATAAGATAGATATATTAGCAATCAACCTCTAGGTTACAAAAACTTTGAAAATGAGTCATTAGGTCTATGCTTATTGACATTGATGTGAAGTTCTGAACACATAACAGGGAACTTATATTTACAAGATTCAAAACCAAGCGGAAGACTATGCTGAACATTCTATTTGCAGAGAAGAAATTACTTATCAGTATAGTGACTTGACTTTGATAGCCTTTAGATTTGGCGAAAATTGCTTGAGGAGCCCTGGTCAGTGTCTAGGGGATATGAGGTAAGGATAAGGACTCTCTCGTAGATTATATATAAGTGATGTTATGCAATCTTGCTTATAATTTAAGTGCAAACTTTTGGGAAAAAGAAAACTAATAAAACTGTATGTTATATTTGGAATTTACGTTACTGTTTCTTTGTATACATAACTTTTCCCAAATTATAAATACTGCGTTAATTATTCTTTATCATCACTATTTTCTTTTTATATTTTTCAGCTAAAATAGTAAATTCCTAAGATCTTATAGGCGAGTGATATAAGCTTGGTTTTACAATAAAACTGATTTTATTTGTAACATGCAATAATGATTATTGTCAACATCATAAATAAAAATATGTCACTGTCTAATACTAATTTGGAATAGATGGATTTGTGCTAGCAGTAAAATAAATAACTGAATTTGCGTAACGCACCAATACTAATATTTACATACATGGTATAATTCATATACGACGTTACGACCTGTTTCTATTCGGAGTATTTTTACACTTGAGTAATGTTCGTTTATATACTCTGTCCAAAGTCAACTCGGTTTCATAATGAATGGTCTTGCGTGATTCTTCCTTGGATCCTTTTTCCATTGAAGACGAACGTGAATCGGCGACTGCAACTTACTGTCGGCATCGGACTGGATTTGGCGACTTCTAAGATTGGAAAGTTTATGGACGGAAGATCATCTGGACCGATATATTGGCGAAATGTTCTCGGCACTGGATATGGTTTTAGAACTGTGAAGATAACCATTCTAACCTTCACTGGTACTTTGTTATTCACTGTTTGTACATTACGAAATTACGTGAGTAGTACTAGGACTTAACTTGTCCTTTACGTGGTATCATCTGAACAGTATGAGAGCTACTGTCAGAATCAGTCAAACTGACGTCTTCTGTTGTATATAATAAGTTGGATTAACGGTATTTGTTACTGGCACTCGTAGTTGCATTATGGGAATGAACTGCACGTGTGTACAACTATACTATCTAAGACAATAACAATAATAACAGTTTTTGTGATTTCTGTAAATAATATGTTGACGCATCTTATAATTTATTACACTGATATATATGTTTGACTTCATGTAACTCTGTAGATTTGGAATCTTAATAAGGAATGCATATTATTAATTTACATTGAACAATATTGTATTTTATTAGAACTTAATAACCAAGTTATGCTTGCCTAAGTTTTAATAATTTCTGGCTTTAATGACAATATTTAAAAGTAACTAAATTATAATAATAGCGGCACTACATTACTGCTGAATTCTGTTAGAAAAAACTTACACAGAGAATAAATTTTTATGCAATTAAAAAATTATAATTACATGTTCATAAGTAATTATACAAGCTCTTTAAAATTACAATTACAACTAACTAACCATACTGTACTTGAGATGTCAAAGAGAATTACCATACAAGACAGAGTGCAAAAGCATTAATTCGAATATAGCAATGATAAATTTGAAGTGTCTGTCAATGTTGCTATGGTAAGTGGTATATTTTAATAATGCAATCTATTTTGGAGTATTGTACTTGTTGTGATAACCACTTGTTGTTATATGAAATTAATGGTTTTGACTTATACCTATAACGAAAATAAAAATAAAAATGGATCTGTCAGTCTTATTCTTTCTTGCTGGTTTGAATAGCGTAATAATATTCTAAAACGACATTTACTGCTATCAAAATGAATGTTTATTACCAAACTATTTTCATAATTTTGTATATATTTTTAATTACCGACGGCCAAGTTCAAAACAAAATCATTGAAGACGGTATTATATTGGAAAGTTTTGCTTCGTTTATTCGTAACTCTGCTGAAAAGTACAAAAACTGTACAGTTAATCTAATGACAGATATTTTAGAAATAAACAGCATACAGAGAAACTTAGTGTCAAATTTATTTAATGCAGAAGATGCTATTGTGACTTACATGTACGACCCATCACTCGAAAAAGTTGAGATCTCAAAATCACAAAATCAAGTATTTCAAAAAACTGATTTTTGCACTGTTGTGTTTGTTATCTTTAAAAACTTAACGAATTTCAGTTCTTCACAGACAGGATACTCATCATCTCAGTATTTTTATATAACGTTCATTTACGACAAGAACAGCACCTTTATAAATTTCACACCAATTGTGAAAAACCAGTTAATAGTCATGAAAAATGAATTAGGAGATTTTGAAGTTTCCGCTGTAAAATCAACTAGCAATAACAACAATGATTTAATAAAACTAGATTGGAATGCAGTAGAAAGTGTAAGTGAAGCTTTCGGTTTTGATTGATATGGAAATTTGAATGGAAAAACAATAAAATTAAGTTCTTTTCCTTATGTTCATCCACTTGACAATATTTTAGTGAAGGCTCTGAATGCAACCATGATTGTAAGTATATTTCCTACATTTTAAATTTAAACAGTTAAATATTTTTCTAACTGTTATGTTCTTATTAAAACATAATAGTTCACAGGAGTAACATTATTAAAGTCTGTATTAATTATTAAGAAATGTAGCTGTAACTGATTATTTTGTTAATTTAATAAATTAATATGACTAATTTTGCTTATTGAAAAACGTAGAATAATATTGAAACTTCTTAAGAATCGCTTAAGAAAAAAAAATATTATTGTAAATTTGTCATAAAAAAAGTTTTTGTTTTTCCAGTAGACCAAAATTTTCTGATGACTCCACCAAAACAAAATGAAATAGTATGTTTCTAGAAAATTTCTCTGAGCTTAAAATATAGTAAAATTCAAGGCAACAATGAAAAACCTTCAAGTTATATATTATTTATTCTGAAAGAATTTCATTCATGCAATAAAGCAGTTCTTTTGTACCATTCAAAATTAATGGTATACTACTTTATGTTACTTTGTTTTGTCCTGTACACCATGTTAGATAGGTCAAGATACATTAATAAAACATATATGTCAATGCTACTTTGTTTGTAAAATAAAGAGAGTAATACGTAAAAATCAATAATCAAGGCAGACTACCGCAAGTCCAGTCGAAAGAAGCAACAACTTATATAGCTCGATCAACAAAACTTCTCATTCAAGTATATATAGGGCCAAGGGCGCCTTTGGGGGGTGCCGGGGGGGGAGGGTGCTTTTCACTTCAAAAAAGAAATAAGAAAGAAAAAAATTAAAGGGAAAAAGTCAAAAAAATGTAAAAATTCTCATAAAATAAAGCTAAGTTTCTTTTTAAATGAGCAAAAATCTTTCGAAATATGGCCATTTTTACTGATAAATGTCTAAAATCGTCAAAAACTGCTGAAATTCAGTGATTTTATTCATGAAAAACACAAAAATTCCGCGTTATTTTGTCTGTTAATTTTTCTTTGCCCCTCTCTGGCAAAAGTTAAAATGACGCCCTGTATGGGGCCAGACGAACTTTTTTATATTGTTATCATTACTACCCACAGTTCCGAGTTTAGTCGAGATGATCCTCATCCGAACATCTAGATCCGAACCATTGATTGTGGAGTCATAAGAAAAAAAAAGGAGTCAATTTTAATTTTAAAAATTTTGTCTGCTTGTAAATTTAGAAATCACACAAAATAACATCCAATAGTGCTATTAAATTGGTAAGAAAATCAGCAAAGAAACCTCACATGATTAACGTAAATATATATTATACTGCACTGAATATTAGAGAAATTTAGGCGCAAGAGTTGGGTGGTTACCCAAAACGGGGAACTGTCTTGACCAGAGGGTAAGAAATGAGCAGGTATGTGAGCGCGGTCAAATCGCGGTGTCGACCTACCGGGTCTTATCAGACATCCTATGCCCACGCACCTATATTCCACCTTTTATCGATTTTGGTGAGACGTTAACCAAGTGGTAATCGTGCTAAGTTAAAAGAAGGAGCGTTAAATTTTATATCTGAAAACAATTTTAAATGGTACCTGGTATATAATAATCATGCAAATTTTGTAAACAAGGACACTATATTTCTACATTTGTTTGTAATTCTCATTTAATATTGTACATG